>JAMKCH010026736.1:0-18546 GCA_023653785.1 Ophioderma brevispina
AAATCCAATGCGATAATGCATAGAACTTGGTCAGAAGAACCACCGACCCAAGACCCATATGGGGGGTTCACGGAATGGGGGGTCCAAAGGTCACACAGGGTCATTACAGGTCAGTTGAAGAGATCTCCAATTTACTGTTTCTGCACCAATCGATTGCTATGATCACCGGACTTGGGCAGACGAACCACCACCCAAGGCCCCTATGTGGTGTTAACAGATTTGGCCATGGTCATGTGGGTCGATTAAAGGGGCATTTCTTGAAAATATTGACGAATTCACCACCAATAATCAATTGCTATAATCAATCGGACTTGGTCATCGGAATTGCTGACCCAACCCTTAAAATGTATACATAGGTCACATGGACAGTGCAGTATCCACCGCATGATATACCCGTGCTTTTTAAGCGCAATAGATGCCTATTACATATTCCTCTTCATTCACATAACATTGCGCATGGAAACTAAGTGTATTATGTGGGGTGTGTTTTCGTGTGCAGAGGATATGTTCTTTATATGTGCGCCTGTGAGTGTGCGCGTGCCTGTTCGCACATAGAATGTTTGTGTAGATAAACATTTTGGCTTACTTTAAGAACTGACTACAAAAGAACTTATTTCGAGTATCCACTTAAGATGTTATTTTGTCCTCGGACATTTTGCTATGTGTTTAGTCCGTCCTCACAGTATGCGGTTCCTGTTGATGAAAAAATTGTGGCGCCGAGTGTATGTGCGTGTGCGTGCAAGAGATGTATGTGCGTGTGAATGCGTGCTTATATACTTTTGTAATGGTATATGTTGTTTAAGTATACGAAGCCAAACTTATATAAACCCTGTTACTTTAAGTTGTTACATCGCTCGATGGACGTCTGGCGTGTTCAGCAGTCGGGCGAGGCCCATACTTTTTCCAAAGCCCCATGATATTTCAAATACTAAGAAATATGCAACCACGGTTCATGTACTGTGGCATCATGCTGAGTAAACATTCGGCATTTGTACAGTTTAATGGATACATCAACAATCTGCAAAAAATAAAAGAAATCAATAACATATACCAGTATAAGTGGTTCTATCATGGCATAGTACATTTTCTAGATTTATTATTTCTATATTTAATTTCTGTGTAGAATATTATTTTCTTCTTGATTTAGTTTTTTCTTAAAAATCAATCTAAAAAACATACAATAGAAAAAAATCTACTCTGTGTTCTCAACAAATAGAAACAAATTGCGAGAGTCCCGGTAAAGTCCATTTCTTTTCTTAATATCTTTTAGGAAGAAAGGGGTTTTTTAGTTGGCCCTCCTGTGGAATTTTTCATATAAATTCCCGATATTAAGTTTTTTTGAGATGGCAAGAGATTTGAAGTTAGGCATGCCAGACCACGTTTTTACCGATTTATGGGATAATTAACTGTCATACTCTAACGCACAATGTAACACTAATATGTTACATTGGTTGGATTCCTCAGGCAAATCTTCCAACACACGAGTACATTTGTTTTATACTTGTGTTTTTAACACATATTGGATTAGCTATTTTTATTTGGTTTTTAATATTTGACTATGTTGTCTTCACGTCTATTTCTAATACTAACTTTATTTTTTAAAAGAAAATGGACGGGCTTTAAATCATACCGTACACAGATCAAACTTGAAAAACTACCTCCATGACAAATGTTGAAACGCAAAAAATAGCCATCGTCTTCCTGTCTTGAAATTAGGATTTTATTTCACCCAATTTAAAACCGCATAAAGACAAGAAGATCCTCTCTCCCCGCCTTTTAACAACCTGCCCCCCCTATCCCCCTACCCCCCCAGCCTTCATCCCACCCTCCCTCTGCCTTTCTCTCGACCCCCCTCCGCTCCCAGAGATGTTTTTTCCAGAAAGAGCCACCTCTCTCTTCGATGCTTTATAATTGTTAAAGAGAAATGTCCTTTGATTGTTACAATTGTTTTAAAAGCATTACCAGCACAATTTTTGAAGAGCGCCCCAAAATTTTAAAATTTGTGTTGTAATTTCGATTGTAATTTAACGGCGGAGCTGGAAACGCCAAATTCCTGCCCGTCCTGTGAAAATAGTGCCACGTCACTAAATGACCTCTAACTTGACTGCCTGAACAACTAACCGGTACATGTATAGATACGTACTTGGCGCAAATTTCCCGGCATTTGATATCGAAAGAACGTTTCCAGCAGACGTTGAATTATTATTGGTGATCTTCGATATTATTATTCTATACAGAATTCCTTCTTTTCCGATACATAGACAAATTCGAGCTTAACTTGCCAATTACCAATGCACTGTTCAAAAACTTCTTTTTGATTAAAATTTGGGCGCCCTTAATGTAGCTAAGTATACTTTGTCGCCCTCTATTGTCAACTTAACCGTTGGTTGACTCCGATCCATGACGGTTGAACCGGTTTCATTGTTTGGACAAGAAAACCCTTTCGCAACCGGAAAGAACCAAGCTTAACCGGTGAGGAGCCGGTGGTTCAGTTTTTGATTAATTTAACATATCAAAAAACAAATTGAAAAGCACATTTTGGTGAAGATCATACATGCATTTGCATTTTACTAGAACACTAGTCCAACAAAATGCATATTTTCATCTGTTCCCCTGGGCAAACCTTACCGGATTCTAATTTAACATTCAAACCCTACCTTTACTGCCCATCATTAAAAGCGTGCTCTTTGGGATTGGTAGTGTACTGCCCATTATAAATTCGCATGCGAAAATGGGTCGCATTACACCCTAATGCCTGTTGCAAAGTACAGTCACATTCTTTTCGTCGCGTGTGCACCATATGTACACAAGCAAACGTTTACGCGGAGAAGACCAGGGCGCGCTGTAAAACGTTAAATTGTTACGTTTTTAGTACCAAATGGCCAGTTTTTTCGGTCATTATTTTACTTTTAAGATAATAAAATAGAAATAAAGGGTGTGATGGGCATGTTTTATGTCGAATAATAAGTCCTCGGCATTACAACATTTGAATAATGGATTTGGAAATGATTGACACTATCAGTTAATAACCTACAGTTGTGCTGTAATAAAATGAACCGGCCATAGGCCATATAAAGATACACCCATCTCCAAGAAGATGTTCTCTAGTTTTCGCTAATATGGTAACATAAAGCGCAAAAGCGTTTTCTTTTAAGTCATAACCAGATATTTTGAAATAAGATCCAACAGCCAGAGCCCACGAGAGAATCGTCAAACGCACGTTAATTATGTGATGTCAAGACGTTGAATCCAAGGCAACAGCGCTAGTGTAGCGCCGAATGACATGAGTGAAGAAGGGTTTGGCCTAGGGCATGAGGGCCTTGCTGTGATTTTTGATATCCATAAATATGAGTGCACCTCCGGGATAGCCTCTAACAACTTAATGCCCAACATTTGATTTTTTTTGCGATTTCTCGGTTACCAAATAAAATTTCTCGGAGTTTTTTGCTAATTGTCTGATTTATGAATACGCTTCTTCCTGATACAAAAAAAAATAATTAGGTTTTGGTCCTAGGAACGCCCCTCCCATGTGCACCAAACGGAATGAAAAAAAAATTTACTAATTAAAAAATTAAAGTAATTAAATCTTGGGGATTTATTTGCTAGATATATACCTTAGAGGCAATTAATTATAATTAATAATACTTAAATCATAATAACCATTATGCGATAGCATCATTTTATTTTTTGTCATGACCATGACTCTTAACCTGTGTAAGTCATGGGAAAGACCATGTGAATTGAGTTTGTCCTGGGAAAATACAAGATGGTATAAATTTGGCTATATTTTGCATGAATTATTTTAATTCCGGTTATTCTAGAGTAGATAATAATGAATTATTTTGGTCAAAACCTTATTATTGGAGTTGCTGAGGATGGAAACATGCGACCCACTCTTTTTCGAAGAGTTACACTTCAATTGGTAGGTAAGGTAAGGTAAAAGGTAAAGGGGACGGACCTGTGGTACACAGGAACGGAGTGCACATCTCTCCTTTCGACGCGATGGGCCAGACTCCACCATATAAAGTTGTTGTAGGGGGATCGCCACACCTCATCTACAGCGAGTCTTTACCTTCCCAGCACTGATAATCCGGTACCCATTAACACCTGGTAAGGGAGGAGTAATGTAGGTAAAGCGCCTTACTCGAGGACGCAACACATTGACCCCAGCGGCTCGAACCCACACACTTTGGCGTGCGGCCGAACGCGATTCCACTGGAACCACATGTGCCCTCTATGGTTACGGTCATATGTCAAAGTTCGGATTTTCAGTTTATTATTGTGGTATGTGGTTCTTACGTGGACCCCATTTACTTGTTGGGTGTCATGACAACTCCCATGGGAAGTGGTTATCTGGGTTGGGGTCCCCCCCCCCTTTGGCACTACGGAAGTTTTTTTAGCTTGGGCATTTAAGTGTTAAATACGCGTTCATCTGTCCATGAATTTTGCTTTCCTGATCGGATAATCAAAAGGTGATCAAACTAAACATTTGTATAGCACCTTTTCCGACTGATTCAAATCGTTATTGCCTGTTATTATTACGCTGTCATCGGGAACTCGTCACAATCATTTCGCTTCATCTGGCCAAGCGCACATTCCTATCAGCACTTAGATTGTTAATATCCTCATAACGTCCTCCCCAAATTTCGCCCGTGGTCAACGAGGCAATTGAGATCAAGTGTCCTGCCCAGAGACACAAACACGTTGACTGCTGCTGGACTCGAACTTCCGATTTACAATTGTTTTAATGATCATGATTGCTGGCGCTTTTAACCATTGCAAACGATTTGCGCCGAACGTGCTCTATACACGGAAATTTGAAAAAACAATATGCTGATTACCAAAGCTTTAACAATCTTAGCTTATTTCTCTGTGAATGAGTTAAAAGCTTTATTGAAATCCCGGTGTGGAAGTAATTATATTCCGGCGTAACTCCTAGTCCACTACAACGGTAAAATATGGCACTCGATTCAGTTGACTCTTCACGCACCATCAGTTTCACGCTTTATTCCGTTCGTTGTCATGAAAACCCGACTTTGGGCTCCTGCCGGACTATATTGCTTTCACACCGGAAACCGGTTATGAAACTGAGAGTCCCCCATACGAGAGTGTCCTAGCTACCATGTCAATAAATGCGGAATAAACCGTGACCTTGTGGACGAGTCTATCAGAAGTTATAAGGTGCTGAAATAATGATGCTGTGCAGTATACAATAAACCACTAGGTGTAGACACTACAACACACGAACGCTATAATGCATGACACGTAGCGGGTCTATACAAGGCTACAGATACGATCACTAGATTGTGACATACCGAAAGTGACATTCATTATCGAACTAAATTTGGAATCAGATATCCTGAATATATGTAGGAACATGAGAATGTTAGAGCCAGGAAGTGGCGGTCCTAAAAATTCCCTGCCATTCACTAAGCGTAAAATGTGTTTCCCCAGCTTAATACACCTTGGCTACTATAATCAAAACTGTTCATTTCCTAAGCCGGACCTAGCCGCCTACGTCATATAATGCCATATTAACGTGCTGCAATTTCAAGTGAACTGTTTTTCAAAATAATACTTGTCTCCTCCACACTCTTCAAAACATTGGTCGTGTCTTATACCTGTTTTTAATAAAATACTATAGACCATATACCGTATCCCGAGATTACATCTTTGGACTGATCTACCATCTCAAAAATTATTCCCTAGCGATAAACACAATAATTGGCGATGGCGCCACATCGTACAAATGCCAAAAACGGATCTTGAAATATGTCAGAAGTTGGGAATCCGTTCATCCAATCTCCGAATCGTGGGCTTCTCTAATAATCTCTTGCATAGTTTTAAGTCCGTTAGAGCAGAGCATTCAAAGCCAGACAACGATGTTGCGTAATTTGGTGAGCGATTGCACCGGCTAATGAACTCATAAAAAATGTATTTTTTTTTCAATTTCAAATCTATTGACAGGTTTTGTGCGAATTATACATTCCCATAGAATACTACGACGATGTGCATCGGTAATCACATTTTAAACTCCTCGTGTCGGCCACCGTCTGAAAACCTCGTATATGTGAGAGACATCCCCAGCAGAGAGAAAAGGTTATATCAGCGGCGCCATTTTGGATCTACATTGCATTTACTTCCTGGTTCCCAGTATCGTCCTTGAAAACATCTATTTTCATAGGCAGTGGGCAGTGGGTATTCAGTGACGTTTGTAGATATGAGGGAGTTAGGCATAGAGGTAGCTTACTGGTCCTGTGTTAATGTTTGAACATAAATATAACGGATATTTTTAAAGTGAAGTTCTAAGAAATGAACAAGCGAATCGAGCACCAGCTTTGCTGTTTGATCCATGTGTGGCCGGATGTGTGGTCTCTTTTCACAAAATACCATGACTTTGAATACAGCCATACTAATTAGCATGAGGAATGGTCTCGTTTATATGTGTATTTCGTAATAGTGCCCCTCTTCGAAGATAAATTCCCGGGCATTTATATTACGGTAAGAGTATAACTTTTTTGAGATGTTCACAATTTACACATGAGAATAAAGCTACAGCGCCAAGTCTTTTTTGTAGGACGATGTCATTTTTCATGAATCACGTTTTCAAATCAGAATGAAACTAATTACGGGAGGTGGAGAGGTCTGATGTAAATTTGCAGCTGGTATGTCCTAATTTACTTGTCAACGTGTATGAATACCAGGACCTGATTTTTTTTGTTCAATTAAATGGCGAAAAGCGATGTTCAAATAGGGAAAATTCATAGCGGAGATATATATGTGTGTATATATATCTCTCTGTGTATCTCTGTGTGTGTCTCTGTCCAATGTCCATCCGTTCATCGGTCGACCCATTCATTCATTCACTGATCATTCCTCTTTTGAAAAAAAGAGAAGTTGCAAGATATTTTACCTTGAGAACTTTAAAGGAAATTGGATGTGTATTCTATAACATTCAAAACATGACACGTATCTTCAATCGAGAGATATGTCTAGCTATAAGACGTGCGTGGCATAATTGTGAAAACGGAAGAGGCTTTTAGCTTAATGTTGTGGTGCTTATTAACAATTATTATTATATAATATATCGGAGGAGACGAAAAAAGAAGACATCAACAAACCAACAAAAGAAATTACGCTGTTAGAAATTTAAGTTTTATTGCTCAGTTTAAAACACAAACCGGACTGTTTCTGCCATAAAGTTTTTACGGCATGTAACTGACATCTCGATGCCTATTTGGGTAAAGTTGTTGCATTACAATACAATTGCAATTACAATAACGTTTTATGAGAGCAGCGTAAGAAAACGGGTTTGTCAACAGGCTAAAGAATTGTTGGCAAGGGCAGTAATTTAATTTTGCCGTTCGATATTGTATTTCATTAGGTGCATTCAAAGCGCTAATCGTTCGCCTCAGGTATTGTGTATTGGGTTGCTAATGGCGCAATGATTATCTTGGCAGCGTTTTGGCTCTAAATGCTTGGTGTTTTTTCAACACTTGCATTCGTTTTCAGCACATGCGGATGTGTGGTCAGTTTTTCCGAAAATTCCCGCCCTTCCCTCCCATGCTGACATCCTTTTTGCATCCTATTTGGGGCTGGCTTTGGACTTTTAATTGAGCGTTTAAACATCTCAAATTTTACATTTTAACATAAACTTTAATATATATATATATATATATTTGAAGTAGTTCGGTTAGGAGAGATCCGCTGTGTGGTTCTTGGTTCCCGATTTGGCAAATTAAATTGGTAAATAATCTGTGTGCAGGTACATTATGCAGAGATATGGTAGTTGTGTTTGGTTTCAGATCCGGTTTTCGACTCGAGGCGCAGGTTAAGGTAAATGGTTTAACATTATATGGTTGTTCTAAAGTATTCTGGCAGATCGGTACTAGATCAACTTCGATTTTGCAGGACGAAAATTGAAAACATAGTATTTGCAGATCGGTACAAAACCGCTTAGGGTCTCGATTGCAGGGTCCAATTGGCAATCAATGGGTACTTAAGCGTAATAATAGCAGATCGGTTATAAGATCCGCTTTGGGTCTCGATTTGGCTGGTAAAGTGAAGTTATTAGAGTCGGCAGATAGGTATAAGGGTCCGCTTCGGATCTCGATTTGGCTGGTAAAGGTGTTTGTAGAGTACTTTATGTTCAATTGGTAATCCATTGGTACTTCAGCGTAAAATGAGAGACGGTATAAGATCCGCTTTGGGTCTGATTGGCTGGCAAATTGAAATGATATATTGATCTAGAGTGTCGGCAGATCGGTATTTATATAAGGTCGCTTCGGATCTCGATTGGCTGGTAAATGTTGCTGTATTTTATGTGGGTAGTGTGCCAGCAGATCGATAAAAGTCCGACTTCGGGTTCCGCTTTGCTGGTTTTTTAAAATTTGTAATTGTATGTGTATTTATCCGCAGATCTTTTATAAGATCCGCTTTGGGTCGCGATTGGGGATAAATTGTAATTAGTTGTAGTAGTATTTAGTATTTCAAGGTGAGTGTCAGCAGCTAGTAGATCGGTACAATACCCGCTTTGGGTCTCGATTTGCCTTGTAAAATTTGTAATTGTATGTGTCTTTTAATGCGCGCCCGAAATCGGTATCAGACGTCCTTTTTTTTTGTCGGGTCTTGTTTGCAGGCTAGATTTATTTATTCATGGTTACGTACATGAATAGGTTACTTTACTTGGTAGAAGTTGATGGTGAAGGCTGAAAAATGCCTTGAAAATTTTGTAATATTCCTGATGTTTATATTTGATCTGTCAAAGCCATTAGTAATTTTAGACAAGTGTGGAGGTTAGGAAGAAGCTGTCCTGGCCAATTGTAATGAGCTGCTCGATGGCAATTGATACCTGCGTTGGGTGCTCTTCCAGGAATTTCTTCCTGCCATCCAAGCGTCTGGATACGATATGTTGGTAACCTTAAAGGCTATAGGCTAACATTTTGTCAACCAGTTAAATTATTTATCAAGGCAGGTTCATGTCTGCATGTAATTCAAATGATTTTTTTTGATAGCAAAATAAATTGACCTTGTGGTCTTCAAGTGACAGATGCTCAGTTTACAACCCGGGAGCTAGCACACATTTGTACCACATCTCCATACAAAAGGTTTATTGATTAAATATGTTGCTCAGACTGCCAGAACCCCCCTAAAACGGATTCTTAAGTGCCCGGAAAAGAAAGAGGCAATTGGTGCCTTAAGAAGGGGGCCGAAAACAAAGTTTTACAGGGGTCAATTTTAAATTGATCCATCATGTTTGAAATAAGCAAACCATGTTATTGTTTAACCATAAGGAGTCAGAACAGGATAGTTTGTAATGTGTACCGCCTAAATTTATCAGGTTTATAGCTAAAAACAGCAAAAATCATAAAAAGGGTCAATTTCAAACTTTAAAAAAAAAAAAAAAAGGGTCAATTTTAAAATTGCCTCCGAGTTGGATAACATGGCAAATATTGGTGGAGCTCATAATAGGATAAAACTAGGAATAGTTTTGAGTGTCTCAAACGCTTGCTTAAGAAAGCAGGGGGGACAAGAATCAAGCCCCATTGAATGCAATGGGACGTGTGACCTTCTTGCCCCTACATCGAAACTAAGCATTTAGACAGTCAAAACTTTTCCTTCTTTGATCCTATAAGCTACACCAATAATTTTGCACCATTTTTTATCCAAATCGGAGCAAACTTTAAAATTTGACCCCTGTCCAACTGAACTTGACCTTATTATTGATTTTTGCTGTTTTTAGCCTATAACTTTGAACCTTTAGGCTGTACCTATTACAATATACCTTTTTCTGAATCCTGATGTTGACACATACCATGGTGTGCTTTTTCAACAGAGTGAATCAATTTCAAATTTGACCCCTGTACAAACGGTTGTTTTGGCCTCCCTCTCCTTAAGGCCCACTTGCGGCACTTAAGAATCATGGCGGTTTCAGGGGTTCCGGTCAGTCTGTCACTATTTAATCACACACACCTTTTGTACTTGAGATGTGTTACAAATGTGTGCTAGCTCCAGGCTAGTTGCAATCCGGGTGTGAAAATTCCTATTTCTTCCTTAGCTCTGTGGACGAAATTCCATGTGTTTTGTTTGTTATTTTTTTACACATATACGTATCCCAGAGATGGATGGTCATATTTTTGTAAAACAGAATCCGTAAAAATGCAATTATTTTCTAACAACGGACTTTCATATTAAAGAGAAAAATAGAAGGTTCTTTAAAGAGCACTGAAACCGCCTCGAAAAATAAATCATAAACGCATTCTGAATGTAACCATTTGGAACTTGTTGGGCATGGCTTCGAAGATTAGTCCGTCTCAATTATCCAAGTGGGGGGGTAAAACAGTCCATATCAATAAACAACGACTATCACTATACAAATTCCCTCAATAGGCATCATATCGATTCCGTTTTTGTATGTGTTTGTTTGCACCTGGAATATTGCCGCATGGGTAAACTCATCAAATTAAACACTGCACTGTTGCATTTTAGTCAACAGGGTAGCTCTAATAACGCCAGGTTTGTGTTATTAGAATAAGCGTGTGATGATTGATACGCCACTGTCCACACTGGGTTCATTGTTGAAATCTTCTTCTTCTTGCGTACATGGAAGATAAGAGATGAGAAGGAAACACAACCGACTTCCACAATCCGATTTTAATCTATTTATCCATTCACCCGCACAAAAGGAAGGTATTCAAAAACCACCCTTTGACCATAATCCCTCTGCCGCAATCGATGATAGGCGGGCAATCATTACTGTAGAATATTTTGAAAACTCTATGTCCGAACACGTAAAAAGTGTAAAAGGTATATTGCATATTCAACATGTTCCGGCGGTCTCCGGGGTGTATTTTTGGTTTTTTTCGTTTATAATAAGAAGTTAATGTACATCATTATTGTCTTTCAGCTTTATTGCCCAAGACTGCCCAGTGTGGAAAATCAAGGATGGAATGTTTTACTAAATTTGAAAGTTGGACCCGGGGGGGGGGGGGGCGTCTTTGATTTTCGTTGGGCACCCATGCTCGGTCCAGGGTTATCTCGAAAGTGACCTCTAAACTGGGACCAATTTTCATGTTAAATATACCCGGCCCACTAATTGGACCAGCCTTTGGTGAAATATACAGTTTTTCAGTATTCGAAAATTACACCTAACCGTACAGCTGTTAATATGGCATCCTTACTGTGATCTTTTTTAAATATATTTTCCACTAGTAGTATCCCTTATATACTCTCTTTTGAAATTACACTTATAATGTATTATCACATCACTTGTATGGGTCAAAAATATTTTTGATTTAATATTGAAACAATTAATTTTTTCACTTGTAATGATACATTATTTTACATAATTCTTTATCATACTGTTTTTTGCTGTAGGCCGATTCTATGATGAACAAATAAAAAGTGGGATTGGGGAAGATTGAAGGTAAATTTGGTGCAGTGAATTAATACCCTTGCGGGGCCTGTTTCTCTAATACCTGAAAAAAAGAACCCATTTTAACCCCTCGTCTACCGAAGGGTAAACCCTTCAGGTTTTTTTCGCCCGGCTTGTCTAAAACCCCTTTTTTGGCGCCACATTATTTAATGTAATTGTCACTTGACATTTTTTCCGCTCCTTTTCATCCAAAAACAAACATCAACCGGGTTATAGGTAACGCTACAGGGTTGACCCAAAGTGATGGATGGGGAAGGGGTGTGGCAACCCCCCCCCCCTTCGGAAGAGAAGTACCAACATGCCTAACACAAATCAGGAACATCACAGACACTTGATGTTGGTACCAATAGATAGCTTTGGTCCTCTTTCCAATTGATACCCAAATGAGTACCACAGCTTAGCACTACGTCACAATGACGTCATAAAAGTGGCGCACGTCCAGCAAAACTGCCAATTTCCTAGACAGTTCAAAAATTAAATTTTTTCACCAAAAAGGTAGGAAAATCAGATTTTCGTGCGGGTTTTAAGCTCTACTTGATGGAAATGACTAGTTTTTTTATATAATGAAAGCATTATAGAGCTATAATAGAGGTGTTTGAGTCGCCTAAATTGGCGAAATATCAATTTTCCACCCTATATTCAGTATTGAGTCGTACTTTCAACATATGACGTCATGGTGACGTCATAACGGGGATGTTGGTACTTATTTTGTTACCCAATGGAAAGAAGATCTCTAAGCTTATCCTTTGTATCAAATTTACAGGAATCGGATTTCATTACGAAATCACCCCCCCCCCCCTCGGGAGTTTTGTTACAAAAAAATGAACTCAGGTCGAGGGTTTAAATAAGCCAACATACAAGAAAAATGACACTTGTACTACTGCAAGAAAAAATACACACGTAGGGTTATTTTGCTGATATCTTTAGGTTTAATTTTTCCTATTTGTATCATTGAACCAGTCACAATCACAACTGAATTTGCTACCCCCAGCGGGACTAGAACTTGATTAATTTGAATTTGATGCACCCTAGCGGAAGTGACTCTTTTTTTCGGAACGAGCATGGGTTCCCGAGCAAAATCCAAGAACCCTCGGGCGTGTTTTTTGATCGGTTTCCATGGATGCGGCTATATGTTTGAGTATTCGCTGATTCCGTCGATAACCCGAAATCTTTTCGCAATGAAGAAACAACCACGACTGAGAATTTCCTCGAGGTCAGAAATTCTCAATAGATTATCCTCGGAATGGCCACTTGAGAGAATATGAATAAACAATTGTGCATTTAATAGGGCGGCAGATGATCTTCAACGTCAAGTGGGTCGTTGCGGTCCTTCTCATCTCTTTCTTCCATTTTTGTCGTATGAAGCAGCACTAAATATGTTGTAAGCGGTGGAGCCAGCTCATGTTGATTGCTGGGGGTTTGAGAAGTCTATGTCCACCGGTGGACGAGAAGTAGGGCACTCATTGAGAATGTGATCCGCAGTCTGTGTGGAGAACCACTTGGCAGGGTGGAGATGGTCGCCCTATCCCCCATCGGTGCAATATTGCTGTTGAAGCGACCACTCCTGTGCAATCCGGTTTTAAGGTGACCCATTCCTTGCGTGGACGATTACTACCAGGTGGTACTTCTGTCCTAGGTGTAATAGTGAGTTGGTCTGGTCTTGAAGTATCTATCCAGGCAGTGTTCCATGTCTGGTACGATGTTGAATAGGGAGATGGAGAGTTTAACAGCGTGTCGACAGAACGGTCAACGAGGCACAGTCTCCTGTCTGCCGAGCTGGTGTGATTCTTTGAAGTGTTATGCAGCAGGTGCTTGTTGTCCAGCCGAGCCTTATTCACCAGTTTGTGTGTGTGGTGTTCCTCCGAAGACTGAAGGTGAAACGCCTGAAAATCACTGAAGTAGAAACTCACGATGGAGTGACGGAGGCAACCAGTAATGGGTTCTCAAGGTCTCGTTGCGTACTGTGTCCAGCTTCTTTAGTGTGGAGGAGCTGTTTTGCACATGCTGGGGCGGCATATTCACAGCGCAGTAGACATGGAGCCTTGGCGGTGGTGCGTAGAGTTCGTGTGGCTAGGCCTCCATGAGGATCCCAGCAAGTCGGCACAGGAAGTTATTCTTCCTCGACGATGAAGTAAGCTGCCGGTCAGCTTCACTCCCAGATAGTCTGTGTTTTGTTCTTTTCGGATTAATATGGCAGAGGCGCTCCATTGAGGTTGATTTGAAGCTGGCAACGCAGCCTCTTTGGTGTTGAGATGAAGGCAGTAGCGGTGGTCTTGGCTTCGCACAGCTTCAGTCTCCAGGTCTTGAGATATGATGCAAGTGGGGCCATATCTGCAAAGTAAGTGTACTCTTCCTTACTTTCTGCCCAGCACTGTCCGAGGTCATTAAAACAAGCTTCCACGCGAGCAATGACAAACTATAATTAGGATGATGTCACACCCTTTGTCTATCTACATATTGAGCTCAAGCCAATTAACGGCGCCGTTTGCCCAGTGATAAGAAGCAGGTGCATAAACATACGCCGCCAAAGCCGGGTGGCAATGATCCACCAAGGTTGCCAAAACTCACGATTTGGTAGCCCATTGGGCGACTTTTGTGGCTACTCGGCCTCGAACTCGCGAATGTGGTTGGCTACTTTCCACTTTCAATAGACGACATTGTAAACAAGTAGAGATAAATACGATGTTTGAAAGTTTTTAAGTTGTTCTTACACACATAATGATGTTCTTGCTACAAACAACATAGAAATCAATTAATACACCGCCCGTAGGGTCAGTGTGCAGGCCGTGTATGACGGATAACAAAAGGCTGCTGTCAATCAGTTTGCTATACAATAAAAAGAAAAGAAGCGAGTGAGCACCTACTTGAATCCGAAATTTCCTTTCCTTTGTTAACTTTCGCGTATCACAGTATCATTTGCATGATGTTTGCTCGTTTCTATTTTGAGAGCTTTTTATTTTTCGGCAACTGTTTTTTCGCGCGTCTGCCTCGAATTGGCTGATAATTTTTTGGCACCCTGCAATGTGTGTGCATAAGCACGAGTGATTACGCTGGCACCGGCTGGAGTGTTATTTGAACAATATTTATGAATATTGGCCGTAGGTACCTATGGTGAAAGTGTTCAGATTGAAAGAAATTGTTTTGAAATTTGGTCTCGAATGTTCAGTGAAAGGGTCGAATGCAACTACCTGAGCAGATACTTTAGTGATGAATATACGCAGTGCCTAGCGTAAATAGTGCCCACCTGCAGGCCCTGTAGGAAATTCGGTTCAAAGTAAAGAACTTGAGCTGCGACCTAAAGTTCAAAACATGGTACCTGTATGGATTTTTCACAAAGTACCTAATATTTTTGTAATCAATAGAAGATAACAAATGTAATTATATTCAATAAAGATACATTATCCAAAAAACGGCCCTTCTGTGCTGGGAGTAAATGACTTCACAAAGTCGAGGTCGTGCATTTTCCCTATACCATTTTGTGCTGTAGAGCGTGTATTTCAACCTTCCCGTTGTTTCTATGGAGGATGTCGTCAACTTGTCTGTAATGTGGGATAAGGGCAAGATCGTCGCCGTAGCCATGTTGCTAGATGTTGATTTGAGGTGAAAAGCGCTGATCATACAAGTTGAACAGGCATGGGAGCGAGTACAGACCTTTGTAGTACTCCGTTCCTCACACTACGCAGACCGGCTCTCTACCCATCACGGTCTTGAGAACAAAGCTTACGGTTTGCAAGCATGTTACATATTGTACAAGGTGACAATCCGGGATGATCCTGAGAAGGTTGAGTGCCAAGCCCTGGGTTGCAACACGGTGTCCGTATGCGGCAGTTAAGGTCCACTTTGGAATGGAATGGCCTGGCACTGAGAATGGAAACGCATATTTTTTGGTTATTTGACGTCGCTAAGAATCGCATTGTTGTCTCTGTTCTTTTCGTTAAAAATACAAACAGTTTTATTTTTTATACATAACGACGTTCCATGGAAGGAGGTGGGATTGATCGCTTTATCACAAATCAGGGCACGGTAACTGCTGAATTTAAAGTGCTCGAAGGTGTAGTTAAAATGTGCTAAATTAAATTTAGAATAGGGGAAATGCACAAATCAAACTATTCGGACCCCAAAATAGCGTGTGAACACGCCATAGTTAAACGTGAAAAGGAAATACAATAAAAAAAATACAATGATTGAATGTAATTGACAGAAATCATTTCCCCCTTAGTGGCCCCCCCCCCCCATTTTTTTTTGTCTGATGCTCCTGTATATTTGACTGTCCACTACAGTATATTATAACAGCACTATGAAAGCTAATGTAAATGTATACATCGTACTGCAGGGAGATAGTATTTCGGTGTTTTGGCCGTGGCAAGGACATTCGCTGCTTAAAACGCTAGCTGTTAATGTATATGCAACTACAACTAGGTACGTCCAACAAATCCACAAAAATATTAATTGATTCAGTTTACATATGGCACCTATCAAATCGTGTAATTTAGGATGCAATGGTTAGAAAGAATAGAGTAGCACCCACCTATATCTTTATTGAGAAATGAAATTATTTTGGCTGGAAATAATTCAACTTGTTGAATAGAAATAAAACCATAATATTTTGGAGCAAATTGTGTCATCGTCTCTGGAAATAGCTGATTTCGATCTATTGAAATATTAGTATCACATAAATTTTCTTTCTATTGTTAGCCATTGATTGAATTGGTTTATAACTCGATAACATGGCGTCCAATTTATGATAGGGTTTTACAACCAAAATGTAACACTTACACTATTCTATATCTTTCTGTGAAAAGGTCAAATTGGAATATTGCCGAAAATGTGATTCAATAGAACATTTGAACATAACACAAATATTTGACTCACTTGTACTTGTGTTACATCCCCTCAGAATACTTAGGTAAAAGAGCCCTGGAGCTAGCACAACATTTGTAACACATCTCAAGTACAAAAAGGTTTGATGATTAAATATGTTGACAGACTGACGGAAACCGGAAACCCCCTGAAACGTGATTCTTAAGTGCGCCGCAAAAGTGGTGCCTAGGAGAAGGGGGGGGCCAAATCAAATTGTACAGAAAGGGGGTCAAATTTGTAAATTGAAAAAAAAAATCCATCATGTGAAAGCACAACCATGTTATATGTCTAACCATATAGGATTCAGAAAAGGTATAGTTTGTAATTAATGTACGCCTAAAGTTTTCAGTGGTTATAGGCTAAACAGCAAAACTCAATAATAGGGTCAATTTCAGTTGTAATGGGTCAAATTTTAAAGTTGCCTCAAATTGAATAAAAAATGGTGCAAATTATTTAGTGGATTTCATATGATTAAAATAAGAATAGTTTTGACTGTCTTAAATGCTTAGTTTATGATGTAGGGGCACAGAAGTCACCGTCCATTGCATTCAATGGGGCTTGATCCTGTTACCCCCCTACTTTCTTACGCAAGCATTTGAGACACTCAAACTATTCCTTAAGTTTTTATCCTATGAGCTCCACCAATGAATTGGCACCATTTTTTAGCCAAATCGGAGCAATTTAAAATTTGACCCCTGTACAAACTGAAATTGACCCTTTTTATTGATTTTACTGTTTGTGAAAAAAAAAGCCTATAACTCTGAAAATTTAAGGCTGTACATAGTACAAACTATACCTTTTCTGAATCCTTATGGTTAGACACATACATGATGTGCTTTTCCACATGATTGGATCAATTACAAATTGACCCCTGTACAAACCTTGTTTTGGCCCCTCTCCCTTAAGGCACCACTTGCGGCACTTACGAATTGCGTTTCGGGGTCCCTGTCAGTCTTCAACATATTTAATCACTCAAACCTTTTGTACTTGGATGTGTTACAAATGTGTGGCTAGCTCCCGGTTATAAACTACTTCGTAACCCACATGTTGGGCTTTTTCCAATAATGTTCAAATTTCTTGAATACATTATTCAAGCGACACATGGTGCCATGCAGACCTAGTTCTTGTGGTTTTGTGGTTTTCCAACTAGCAATTATACAGTTAACTCATAGAGACACACACTATTTTTTTCATCAGAGGTTCAATATTGATACGGCACAATAATCATCTTTAAATTGATTTGTGGCTTTATTCAGGTGTAGTTTTCCTAACAATTACCAACTTAAACTGTGGCAAAAATATAAAATGGGCGCTTAATTCAAAATATCTGTTATTGCTTTACCTAATCTTTATGCACAAAAGTGTTTACTCGAGTCTAAAGTCAGACCTTAGACCTGGTTGAAGTGTAATTTAGTCCCACCAGACAAGACAGTTCCTTTGCAATTGACATGAGATATTTTTGTATTTATTTTGAAATTGCAGATTTGCTAATTTTACTTCCCCAAGGTCTTACTTTAAACATTAAATCTTCTGACAGGTTTGGGAGTGGTGTCCTTATAATAAGATCTTTAAGAAAACTTAAGGTAGCACGCATATAAAAAGACTAGATTTTATTTAACACTTTTATGGGTTGTCCTCCTTCAAATTAACAATATTGTTGGTAGTGTACCCTTTTTAGTATGTAAGAATCTATTGCTAGTTGTGAGATTACAGATAGTATTTTTAATTGTTATAATACGTTCTTAAAGGGAGACCGATGTGAACATTTCCAGAAAGAATTACACCTACTTTTGTCGAAACCGTTTTTTTTTTGCATATTGATGGCTTACCAACGTTATTAGAACGTATTAGGATCTCAAGGGGGTGAATAAGCCCGAATACTCCATATTTATGTAATAAAGATGACGTAGTATTTTCTATCGTGCACGACAGAAAAATCAACAGCCATGTTTAACATTGCTTTGTGGTTTTAATCTTCCCTGTATCCTATCAAATTCTTGCAAAGCGAAAAAGGCATGACAGATTAAACAAGGCGTTCTCTGCTGGTTGGAAACTTAGTGAAATTGTTAGTCGAATCATGGAACATTGATCAGGTGAAATTGGAGACGTCAAATGGACTAAAATTTGGTCTTGATTAGTGATATAGGTTTAAGGTTACCATCTAAATCGCTTATCACATAAATATTGGGGGGGGGAATGGGTTTTAAAATAAGTGGTTGTAAAAAAGGTTTCAGGAATAAAGGGGTGTTCAG
>JAMKCH010026737.1:0-18590 GCA_023653785.1 Ophioderma brevispina
AAGGTCAATGAGATTTGTTCTTCGTATGTTATAGGTGTTCATTCAATTCTTAGGTACACTGAGAAACAGAATAAATGTACAATGTTACTTTTTTTTGATGTTTTTATGAGTGAGGATATTTACCTCATCAATTTCCATTTTACCTTAAAATTAGCTGTATTCTTAATTGGAGGTAATGATTATATTATTTGAGAATTAAACAACACAAAATTTTGTCAAGTTACGTAGTGTCATCACAAAATTTAGGGAAGAGTAGTTATGGCAAATACATACATGCTATTATTTCATGGGCTGAACACAGAAATAAAATCCCTGATATGTGTTGCTTACAGATATTTGTAGTTGATTCTACCTCTTGTAGATTGTCCTTAACTTTTGTAAGTCTATTTATTGTATAACAAAAATATTTTTAATTAATATCAAAAAGATAACATGATACATTTAAATCAGCTAGCGGTTGCTACCCTCTTCGGTTTTTGCCGCCTACTGCTAAACCCCTTTTGGTGCCAAATTTATTTATGCAATTGTTAGTGACATTTTCGCTCCTTTCCATGCGAAAAGAAACATCCTTGGGCCTCTTACAGGGACCTGAAAGCGAGGATAGGGTTCCACCAAACCACCCCCACCCCTTCGGGAGAGAAGGACAAACATGCCTTAGCACCTAGGCACGGACACAGGAACATTCACATACACTTGATTTTGGTCCAATGACAGTTTAGTCCGCATATTCCAATGATAAAAACATACCAGTTTAGAACTACGTCAGAATGGACGTCATAAAAGTTTCTGCAGGAAGAAAAAAAATAAAATCACATAGTATACAGTTGTAGTAGGAAAAATCTCACAAAAAAAAAGCTAGGAATATCCGCCTTTTACATGCCTTTGGCTCTACATGATGGAGATGACTAGTATACAACATTTTAGTGTATAATAATGGTTTTGAGTCAATAACTAGAGAAAACCCTACTATCCAGTATTTGCAGACTTCAAAATGGGCATGTTGGTCCTTATTTGCATATTCAATAGAAAAAAACACTCAAAGCTATCTTGTTCGGGACCAAATTTATAAAAGGGAGTAGTAAATAAAACACGTAAAAAACCACCCCATAGAAAGGTTGTTTTTTTTTTTTGCTAAATATATACATTCGGAATGGTAACACGCACCCGAGTTAGGATATGCTATCTCAGAAAATGATGAGGGGCATATAAGACTGTGAAATGAAAAAAATAAAAAAAGTAAAAAAAACCATTTATAAAAAATTTTTTTTATTAATCTCAAAGAAAGTCAAAATTTCGAGTTATGTAGTTCTGTTTTGACTTTACGAGAACCGTTCGCTCAACGCCGCGTGCATTTGAATGTGAATCCGAGGACAGAGCGCAAAACCCGACCATTGATTCAAAGACTGGTAATTTTTGTCCGAAGGCCGCCGTTTCTCCGAAAATTTAAATTATAGACCTCGGAACATGGCCATTCGGAGCAACTAATCTTTCGGGTAAGAATATTGCCTTTAACTGTTAATCAATAACAAAAATTTTGCTCAGCAGCTTACTGCAATGGGCTCAATGTCTTTTGTTCAAGGAAAAACCATGCAGTATTGGTTCCTGTTGATTACCTTACATCCTCGTCTACCGGGGGGGGGGGGGGGGATTACCACCCTGTAGGGGAGTTGATCGGTGCGCTAAAATGCCCAAAGCTTTCGTAAAAAGTTATAGGTAATCACTTCCTCATCTTTCTGGTCATTTAGCGGAACAAAATGTGAAGGTAGCACCTTCACCGGGTTAGGGTATACCGTCAAGTTCTAAGGGTAAGGGGTGGTGGCCACCAAGGATATTTTTTTGTACATTTTTGAAATATATGCACAATGGCTCTAAAACTCTATTGGTATGTAAAACCAGGTTTTTTGAATTGCCATTCGGAGCTGAAACCTTAATAACGAATTTCAAGAGGGCGGTGTAAACCACCCCCTTGTTAAACCGTGTTACAAAACAGGGCTTGATAAGACGAGGGGTAATCCTTGACCCTAAAACCCTTATTCCCGACCCCTATCCTAAACCTAACCAACAAGTGAAACCTTACCATGTCAGATTATGAAAGATACTAGTGATTTGTTTGTTAAGGTATGTGTTTTATCCAAATTTTCGGAAAAGGGCTTTTTTCGCAATCAAATCATTCACAGTAAGGTTTTCGGAATTAATAACCTTACGGATATTAAAAATGGTATAGAGACATTCGGATAAACAAGATGCTGAATGGCCGTAGATAGATCATCGGAAAGAGACAATTCGAAATAAGACTTCAAGAAATGGACACTTTGAAATAACGCCTCGGAGAAATAACATTTGGAATAGCCACACTGCCTCGTATCGAATCATCCCACCAGGGGGTGGTTACCACCCCCCCCCCCCCCCAAATTGTCGGATGATCCTCTGCCGCCACAACAACGCAAAGAATACGATCTAAGCTTTTTAGCGAAAAAATTGGAGGTAACACTTCAGGGGGGTCAGGAAAGTCCGTCAAGTCGGAGGTGGGGGGGGGGGGGTGTTGCCACCTTCCTATACTTGTCTGTGTAAAATGCCACAAAAATCGGTACTTTGAGTTAAGTATTGAGGTACTCTAAGCAAATACTTGTTTTTTTCTTATTATTTAGAGTAATTTTAAAAGATGATGCTTTCTTTGGCACATTGATTTGCCAAAAATACCAATTTGCTTGCAATTTATAAATGGCCAACAAAAAAACGGTTCGAAAACCCCTCCTCGAGTTTGGTGATTACAGATTTGCGTAAAAATAAGCTCTAGTCTATGACGTCACTATGAGTCATGTTGCTTTAAACAATTGATATGTCTGTAATTGATTCGAAGAAAGGACATAAGAGCTGTATATTGTTGTAAAAACTTTTTAGAAGCTTATTGTGCGCTTGTGGGGCACATTAAGGTTCGAGCTATTTATATAGATGGGGCATGTTATAGAGATGTCAAAAAATACCGAACTTAGAAGCTTACTATGCGCTTGTGGGACACAAGTTATAGTTCTGAAACATACTAAAAGAAGGATGGCCTGTTTATATAGATGTCAAAAATACAAAATATCTCAAAAATCATTCTTTGCCCCAAATGTTATGTTTGTGGCTAAAAGGACCCAAAACCACCTTCGGCACACATTGGCAGTCAACATCATACCTAATTTGAATGCCAATGATATCTTTTTTTTTTTTTGTTTTTTTAATATAGTGGTAACTAGTCAATGGAGATATAATTTAAAACATGCCTGTTGTTGAATGCCTTAGCTAAAAGTTTAACTATCTCAGTTTTTGAAACATGAATGTGATGAAAACTGCATCTTTCCCCCAATGATCGCCTAACTTATCTGTATATTTTGTAAAATTTAAGAAAGCTTATTTGGAAAACTTTTGGACAAAATAAAGTTCAAACCGATTTGTTTAGAAGTGGCGCATGTTATATAGATGCAAAAAAACGATGATCCAAAAAATTCATTTTTTTTTTGCCAAAATGTATTTTTTGGCTAAATGTAACCAAATAACCTACTTCGGCAAACATTGGCAAATTTCACCTTCAGCCTAATCTGAAAGTAGACATATACATTGATGTATGATGTAGGTTTATGTAGGGTTGGGCAATTAAACTCCTTAAAATAAGCAACTTTTTGAAGTTCCACTACTCGCCTTTGTCGTAAACATTATGGTTTTACTTAATGATGGCGGCCATTTGGAAAGTTATCTAAAAAGAATACCAAAATAAAAAAAGAAAAATTGTTTTTATTTTGAGTTGAAGAATCCCTAGTCAAAGTAACCAGATACCAACACCATCAGATGGATTTCGGTAACAAACAATAGGTTTTAAATAATTTTCGATTGATTTTGGCGCCATTTTGAAAATGAGCCATCAGGGGCGAAATGACGACACGGAAATTCGGCAACAAGTTGAAAGCAATTCTTGCAATGTCCTGAAACACATGGAAAAAAAATGAAAAACGTAAAAAAAATCCAATTTGCAAAGTTATCGCAGTTAGTGAGTGGACATATGTGCGGACCACATGGTAACGTCATCTTTTTCAGGGGACAGTAGCATGTACAAATACGTACATACGTGATATTCCCACATACAATGCAATTTTTGAAAAAGAAATATTAAGGTTTTAAAATTCACCCGGGACAAAGTTTATTTACAGTTTGAAAGCTGCCATTTTTTACATTAGAGTTTTTAAAGTTATCAACAAAATGTATGTGCGGATTTTTGATATTTTTTTTCAAATAAAAAGATACTAAAGTAGAAAATTGATATAAACGTCATCATGCTATATTTTCATAATTTTAATTCGTCACATGAAAATCAAAATTTGTTTATATGTTGTTTGGCATTAGTTATGAAATTAGTATCCTTTCTCGTCTGAAACTGAGAATCTGAGGGATTTTATAAATTCTTTTGTATTTCTTTATTAATTGGTGACGTATGCATGTATGTACTTACTTGTATCTATTACGTACAGGTACGCATTCGTGGGCACTGTTGGACAGAGTAACTCAATGGTGAAATTGATTGAAAGATTGCTTAACCATGGGCAACAAAGATTTGCAGAAAAGCGTAAACATTTGGCTATACCTTTTTTAGACGAGCTAGAGGTAGCCAAACTTGGGTGCGTTGTAGGATGGGCACAAGCTCCTACTAACCATATTACTTTTCCCCAGGTCCTCTCTGGGTTGACAGGAGTGGGGGAAATTAAAAAAAGTCAACATTTCACAAAAAGTCATCATTTGGCGGAACATTTTTTGGTTCTAGATGAGCTAGTGTAGCCCCCCCCCCCAAAAAGTAGCAGATGTTAGGAAGGCACAAGCCCCTTTGAAACCATATAATTAACTCCCCGGTTTGTCTCCCAGCGGGGTCTGACAGCGGCAGCGGGTAGGGGAAAATGTAAAAAATAGGCAACATGGGCAAAAATCAAAACATGTGGCCAAATATATTTTTTTCTAGTAGCTTGAGTGCCACACGTAGGTATATTGTAGGAGGGAAGCCTATACTGAAGAAGCCAGGAAGCCAGTACTACCAATGTAATCCAATCATCCATGCATGGTCGTCCGTGGGCTGATAGGGTGGGGCCAATCCTTCATTTAACTTTTAAACGGCCGCTCCATCATTTACCAATTCATTTATTTACCAGGGTAAAAGGCTATTCCATCATTAAAAAATTAAAGGGTTATTCCTTAATTTATTAATCAAAGGGTTATTCCTTCATTACCATTTAAACCCTCGTCTACCGAAGGGGGTGGTTACCACCACCCCCACCCCCCCCCGTCTCCCCCCTTCGGTGTTTTCCCCGGCTTGTTAAAAAAAAAAACCTTTTTTTTGGTGCCAAATATTTATGTATTGTCAATTGACATGTTCCGCTCCTTTTCAATCCAAAAAGAAACTTCCACCGGGGTAGTAGGTAGGATACCGTTGGTGATCCCAAAGTTGATGATGTGGGAGGGAACCACTATCCCCCCCCCCCCCCTAAGAGAATAACCAACATGCCTAGGCAAGCAGCCGACTCATGATTATCACCCGACACTTTCTTTTTGTTATTTTGGTACCAATAATAGCTATGGTCCTTCCTTTTTCCATTGATACCAAAATGAGTACCCAACATGCTAGCATTACGTCACATGACGTCAAAGTTCGCATGTCAGCAACAACTGGCCAATTTCCATAGACACCAGTGTAGAATAGGGGAAAATTCAATTTTTTTCCGCCAAAAAGGCTTAAGAATATCAGTTTTTAATGCGGTTTTTGACGCTACTACTCTATGGTGGGAAATGACTAGTTTTATATAATGAAGCATTTTAGTGCTTACGAAGGTGTTTGAGTAACTAAATTGCCAAATCTCAATTTTCCACCCTATATTCACTTTGTGCTACTTTCCTCAACATATGACGTCATAGTGACGTCATTAATGGGGGGTTTGTACTTATTTTGGTACGCAAGGTGAGAAGAAAAACTCTAAAGCTATCCTTGGTACCAAATTTATTATAGAAATTGGATGTTCAGAGTAACGAAAATCACAGGGGGTGGTAACCACTCTCCCACCCGGGGAGTTTTGTTACAAAAAGTGGCTCAGGTATATCGAGGGTTAAAGGACCATTCCTTCACATTACCAATTGGTCATCTCTTCATTTATTTTGCCAATTAAATCAGGCAAACTCCCATCGTTACAAATTAAAGGATTCTACTGCTTAAACCAATTGAAGGACTATTCCATCATTTACAAATTTAAGAGCTAATTCCTCTTCCTTCATTTACCAATTAAAAGGGTTATTCCATCAGTTACGGGACCAGCATTTACGAAAGGGCCATTCATTGCATTTAAAGGGCCATTTATGTATTGACCTTTAGTTCACAATTACAAGACGATTCACTTACAAATAAGAACATTCCTTCATTTACCATTAAATGTGTTCATTTTCTATCCTTTACCTTTTAAAAGGCCATTCTATCATTTACCAATTAGTCATTCCTTCATTAATTTCTATATTAATGGTCATTCCATCGTTACAAATTGTGGGGCTTTACTGTCTTTACCCATTAAAGGGTCATACATTTCTTTTTCACACTTCTTTGACATTTTAAAAAAAAGTTAAGTCTGTGTAAGTCCTTATTGGCCCCTATTGAAAAGAGACACCATAATTTGAAGTACTACTACCTTGCACTGATATGATGGTAGAGTGTCCTACCAACTGGGAAAGGGTCAACCATTTCTTCAGTGGGTGAACGATAGCTCATATAGCCTGCGTTTGCCAATAGAACTTAAGCCATTAGAAAGCAATATTTGCCTTTCAATCTAACATACATCCTTCCGCGAGTTCACATTTGGTGTGTTAACACCAAATTATGTCTTGTTTGACTGCTACAGTTTATGGCAGGTCACCCAAGTACTATTGTTTACACTACAAATTGTTGGAACTGGTCATTACATAGGCTTTCACAAATACAATAGGCAACTACATTGCGATTCCCTGTACAAGTCCTGCACTTTCTGAAACCGCTAGAGTAATTAATACACAGACTTTTTTGTTAGCACACAAATCAATTAATGCGACCTGATTAAATGATTTGGGATGCTTTAATGTGGTGGGATTAATGTAATTTCAGAGACCACGCTTTTTCAAAACTTCAAATTCGTCGCTTTTAATTCGTTGTTTATAACCCCCAACATATATATTGTTTTAACATTCTATTATTGGTATTTTGGTATTCAGTAGTTTGGACCTCAAATCAGGACATTTTTCCAGAGTATTTTTCTTCCACCAGCCCTTGAGGTCATCACAGCGATTCCATCAATCGATTCCATCACCTTCTCGTGTCCAAGAAATAACGCATGTGGCGTGACCCATCCTGAGTGGACTGATAGTGATTAAGCCTGTTGCAAGCAAAGTCATATAGGGTATTTGGAGATTGGAGAAAACAGACTCCTGATAAGGAAAGACCGGCCCAGTGCATTAATCTAGAGATTTTTGCCGTGACCGTGATTGGTCCTTAGCAGCACCCTAGACCCGAAGGTCGAGGGCTGCCAGCACGGACCCATACGGTCAAATGCGGAAATTCTAATCCTTCATAACTTGCGAAGATAATTATTAATTACAAACTATGTTCAACTTTTTTAACAACCACAGAAATGATATGCCTATTGTCATCTATAGGCTTGTGAATAAAGGTATTTAGTTTTCCCCGTTTGTAAGCCTGGCCTGGGATGTTAGTAAAAGATAATGGCCGAGTTTTTAACAATATTCGTGAGAAAATAAAATACTGCTGAGTCGCAGCCGAACCGTGTTTTAATTTCCACGAATGTCGTGAAAAACGATGCCATTATCTTACTTAACGCACACATCGGGTGTTACCGCATTGTTGTAGTCTTCAAACTTGTCGAGTATAAAATATTTTTTTTTCCTTTTACGAATGTAGTAATACAATTAAGACCAAAACAAAGAAAGAAGGGATTGAAGGAAATTGTTTCGTTCTTCTACGAATGTAGTAAAAACAAACCAATATAGATGGAATGCATAAGAAGATCGAGTGTCAAGGTCCTTGTAACTTACGAAGATTTTTGTTAATTTCGTTATGTTTTAAACATGTCCCTGAAATTGCATGACTAAATGCTCGTTATTGAGGAAACGTTCAAACCAGTGTAGCTTCATGACTCACTCAGTCATGTCAATGGTGAAAAAAGAGCCCCTCTTTTGAATTACACGTACGTTTTCGTGGGCAAGACTATATAGGGTTAAAGTTAAACACCATGGCCTAAACTTGCCGGTGAAACAGAGATACAACAATTTGATAGGATATATTGATTTGACCGGAACTGGGAATTTATATAAGGAATATTTACTTCTCCGACCTCAACCAGTTAAACTCCATAACGGCCAGTGAAATACATAATACGATATGGGATATAATGACATTGATTTGCACCGAACTGGGAATCAAAATGATGAACTATTTATTTCTTTCTTTCTCCAACTTCTAGGTCATGTCTTGGATCATACTAAAGCTATAGGAGCTAATACCCTGCATCAGAAATCGACGCAACCAATCGGGAGAGTCTGGTTTATTTAACGGTATTCATGTTTAGTGAACGAGCGAGTAAGCCAATGTAAATACCGTAAACACAGAGAGATAACGTGAACCATGGGAATAATAAACCCCCTACTGATAATACCAAAGATAAATCTACCTTCGATTCCACAACAAGAAAGAAAAAAACCACTCAAAAAAGAGTGATAATCACTCCAAAAGAGTAAAAAATTAAAAAAAAAAAAAAAAAAAAAAAAGACAAATGTGTTTTTTTTTTTTTTTTTTTTTTTTTTTTTTTTTTTAAGCAATTTAAAAGAAACTAACAAGCTATTGAATCAGAAGTGTGTGAGGCTTTCTGCTGAGTAATTATAGTGCTTATTTGAACCCATTTTTACCGCAATGAATCTTTGACTCGAAATTCCTTGGTCACATAGTGTTTTTTTTTCCTTAATGAATGGTATGCAGATGTGCAGATCCTAGAGAAACATGGCTGTTGCTAGGAACTGAGTCGCTTGTTAGCGAAAAAAATTGGCGTTTGATTCAGGACGATTTGTACAGAAACGAATGGCAGTGTATTGTGGGTGGTGTGCAAACCTTAACGGAGATGAGATGTTAGAAAGTAGGTCTAATCAATTTCATATTCTTGGTGTGAGATTCACTTGCGAAGTTCCTCAGTAATCATTGTTCAAGCGAATACTGTCCCTTGCATCCCGCTTAAATCATTGTTATTACACTACTTGAACTTCAAAAATGTTTAACAGCACACACTGAAGGTATATGGAGGTGAACACTTAAAGGTGATCATCATTGCTCGGACGGCATATATTAAGCTATGGAAAGCTTATGACTTCAGGAGCCAAAAATATCTTTCAAAAAAAAAAATAATCGTGTCGATAGAGCCGCTATAAACCAAAAACTACCCCTATATTCGTTGCGATTTTCAACGCCCAAAAAATAAGCTTAGCTTTCCTTCTCTGACCTTGGCACATTCGTGTGACGTAGCGATTGTGTAAGTCTTGTTGTCCCAATGCATCTTCCAAGAATAAGGAACCCCAATCGCTCCCGCCTTCTCCTGGTTTGAATTTCGCCAATATATCGATAAATGTTGGTTGACTATGGTTTCCTTGATCTCTGTAGATTGTTAATTATAATTTCCGGCTTCTTAATGTGGCAAGAAATATGAAAAATAATCGCCTTTGAATTCTCATCGCTTACGATGAATCGTAAGTATGGCGTAGCAGATCTCAGAGCAAAGCTGTGTTTAGGCGGCAAGTGTGAGATTTTGACTCACCACTCATGCTCCTGGAGCATAGGTTGTGGCAATAACCGTTCCAGAGCGGAGCTATTCATTAATTTGAGTGCTGACCACATTAAATCAGTAGCGAATCTCGCTAACTGCTTCTTTTAAAATACTAACAGTGTCATTATTTGTTCAGTTTAGGGGGGTGGTGGGTGTGGGGGGGGGTGGGGGGTGGGTTGTGGGGGGGGGTGCTTCGCTGTGCTAGCGGGCCCCCATTCTAGGTAAAAATAGGTGCTCGGCGGAGCGTCAATAGGGCTGCCTGGGTTGGCTGTGGGGGTTAGGCTATGAGGGAGACTGCCCCGGGATGCATGTTGTGGTGTTCAAAACTACCCGCATGCTTAAACCACTGCTCGTCCATGCATGATGTTACACCCTCTTATCCTAACCGATGGAATTGCATAGGTATAGACGCTATCAGGGGGAGTAACGTAAAATATCTTAATCTGCTTTTCTCAGGCTGGGAAACAGTCGCTCAATTATGGTTAATTGAACCTTTTATACATCAATGAATCAGTTGGCTTTGCTATTTGCTTTCGGTAAAGCTTGGCTCCTGAGCGTAACATGGGGGTATTTCTTGAACTAGCTCAATTTGTGCACCATAACAAGACTACGAGCAAGGAATTCGATGTTTAAAAATGCCGACGAACTGAATTCTTTTGGTTACTAAGTGGGCTATAATCAATTTATACCATACTTCAACAGATAGTTAACTGTATCTGTATTGCTCATAATTCTGATAAGTTTAGCAAAATGTAGAGAAAATGGTAAAGTTCTTCGAAAGCGCAAGACGCGAGCGATACAATTGAATGGGATTTTGGTTACTTGCATAGGCGATTACACAATCGGTGACTTCACCATCACGCGCCAAGTCCCTAATATTGACTTTCGCTGAGGTAGATTGTTTTCTAGAAAGACATTTTCAAACTTTTGGCTCTTTTAAACACTCGTTATTAGCATAATATGTACATTACATATAATCCGCGAAAAAAAGAGCTTTTCCATTGGTATATAGCTTAAAACTTAAGTGACCAGGGGGGGGGGGGGGTCCAATTGAACCCCAAAATTTGTTTTTTCGCCCTGGTCGCTTACGCGTGGGATTTGCGCCGCTTTTTTTTGTAATTGTCTGACTTTTAATGCGCTTCTTTTCATACCAAAATATTAAAATCGCGAAGCCGTTAATGATTAATTAGTGGGGGTCCCATGGACCCCCCGCACTAAAGGAATTCCTTTAGATATTTTTTTAAAAATAATAATAAGAAACCAAGAACCAAAGCAACTTTGTTTTTGCTGATATTATTTCACACATCAGTAGTAAACATTATTAGAAACATGAAAAAAATTGAACCCTTTATGGCTGAAACAAACAATGTCATCATGGATGGTTGCCAACCGTTACTGTAAAACTCTAATTGGAAATGGCGTTATTTCAACACCCGTAAAAATACAGGATTCCCAACCCTGCTAGTTTTGTGTGTTTAATAAATGTAGTTAGGTCTTCTAGAATGATAGCAACATAAATAAGTTTTCAAAATGTTTGTGTGTTAAGCGCAAGGCTCATTTGAAATTCCGTCCTTTTTTCCAATTTCTCGTGTTTTGAAAACATTTTTGCCCCTAATTTGAGACAACATACCAACTTTCATTTTTTGGTTGCTGATTTGGGTTGTCTAATGACCCTATCACATGGTGGTATAAATTTCGTGGCAAAATTCCCTCTGGAAAGTGCTTTCCTTGGGGGGCAGGAACCCCCCCCCCCCCCCCCCCCCTTGGTCACCAACGGGAGTGAAAACCCCTTGTCCTTAATTGTTAATATAATGCCGTCCGAGCAATGAGGATCACCTTGAAGTAATTTCGGCCTAATAATAGAACAGCACTTCATTGTTTGTCATTATACACCTTTGCATATGTCTGTATTAAAAGAACAATGTACAAAGGGAACTGTCATGTACGCTAGGGGGATGGAGGATTTGAGGGAGCAATCGGGGGAAAATGTAAGCAAGAGGGGAGTATGGAAAATATTCAATCAAGGAGAGAGAACATTGACTTTTATATGGTAAAAATCACCTAATATCAAAGAAAATGTGAATTTTTTAACGAAAGCGAAGGAAAACGCGATTTTTTGGGCCGAAAAAAATGAAATCCTCCATGCCCTCTCCCCCGCATAAATTTGACCGCCCTCCTAAAACCTACGGTTTTTAGATTAAAGCTTCCTATTACTACGTTGTGGTGTAACTGATTAACTAAAACGTTTTGTTTAAAACGTGCAACTAATTCATAACATTTGTTTTCAGTGGTTAGTTTCCCCTGTGTATATCAGAATACTGCGATTAGTAGACTTCCACTTCGGTTTAATTTAACATATGTTTACTCTTACAATTACAAGAGACCTTCAAAGGATGTAAGTAAAATGTCTATAAACGTTAACAATAAACCCAAGATCAAACTCAAAAGTGAATTGTTGGTTTGTCAGTCGCTTAGGCCTATTTCAAAAAAAATCCAATAAACAAACATAACATGTCACAAGACCCAACCAAATATAGAAGATAACAAAAAGATTGAAAAACTAGGCATTGATTGTGCTTTAGAAGTCACAGCTAGATCATGCGGTGAATACTTGCACTGTCCATGTGACCTTTGACCCCCCAATCTATTGTTACAAGGCCCAAAGAGTTAGCACTGATTTATGATTTATTTCCACTTTGAATGAGTTAAACTTATAAATTGGCATATAACATATTATAAATTAATCTAAGTAACATAATTAAAAAGTAGACGACTCCAGGACTCTATGCCCGAGTTTCAATTGGACCTTTGACCCTTTACGATGGCCTCACAGAGCGGGGTCTCTGTGGACTCTTCACACTTCTCATGATGCCTACAATGATGTCAGAGCTAGATTAGTTCAATTAAGATTCTTTTTATATTTGACCCTAGATGACCACTTTTGACTTTTGACCCTTATTGTGTCACATAGTAATAGAGCTTTTCCCAGTGGCTCTTGTGAACACATTTGACATATATATCTACTTGGTTGACGAGTTAGAAGCGTTTTTTTGCAATATTATTAGCTCATTTGCATATTTTGCCCGTGACCCCTGGGTCAATATCTGTCACATGATTCGTCTCGACTTATCCGCAACTTTTGCACAGACCCACCTATCCAATTGTTACCGATTTTGAGATATAGCAATTTTTGCATTATTAGATAATGCCGCCTCCATTTTGAATGTTATGATTTCCGTATGAATTCTGTGTACAATCTGTATCCACTGACCCAGCACTATGCTCTGCGTGGATTTTCTATGTCCTGCACGCTAATCTTTAGAATAATTAGGCCCTCAACAGATTTTTATTTTTGACCTCCATTGACCCTCTACGAGAGTCAAAGGTCAAACTATTTACACCCCTGGTGTAGCTTGGGTCAGTGGTTTCTGACCAATTTTGGTCAATATCGCCCCAGCCGTTTGGCACTAGTAGCATTTTGAAGCAGCAAGGTACAAGAAAGAAAGAAGAAGAAAGAAGAAGCGAGAGAGACAGTATATCATGCGGCTGCAACCGCATGATATAAGATAACATAATTTGACTTATAGTCGTTCGCGTCGATACGTTCGTCCTCCTGGAGTTTTTGGACCTATTCAATTCAATCTGAGAGGAAATGTCATAATTCATTGCACTTGCCACGCCAGATTGCTTGGAGGACACTCCGGTCATATAACTCACTCCCTGCCACTATACATGCATTCATGTATGGAAACGCACAATATGTATTTCAGCCTTAACATTCCTTACCATAATCATGATTAAAGAAGTCCCCTGCGCTCATTGATTTTTTCACCTCCGCAAGAATGGTACTGTGTGTCCAGTCTCAATAATCGAGTAGCGTAATTATATAGATGTTATTAACGTCTTTACGCAAATATAATCGAAAGTGAGAATGAACAATTTAAAACATAGCGCGAGATTAAAGTAATAAACGACAACAAAATCAATACAAAATAAAAGCCAGAAATAGACTAACAACTTACAACCATCAAAAAAGAAAAAAAAAATCGCACTCTCTTCATACGGCCCAAACCCAAATGTCAATGTAAATGCATTGACACCGCCCTCATGTTTAATTTGACGAAGATATGTATAGGTCTAATGGTGATTTTCGTGTGAGTTGTAATTATAGTTACAAGTCATAATTAAAGGTCCCAGGAAATTGATATGATATAAAACCTACTTCAAATCTTTACGCGACGTCTCCTTCCAATAAACCGGGCCAGAAAAAAGAATTAACACTACAGAATCATTGGTAAACTATTGATTTCCAGTCAGTGCCATGAAAACTGATTTTCACCACCAGCCCCCTGGAATTTTCTATTACTCATATGAAAATCACTAGTTTATTAATGATGTGTCATATCACCCAAATATTGAAATATTTTCTTTGCCCTCCTGTAGACTTGACACAAACCACATCAATCTATTTGCATTTCGGGGAACCTTTAAGTCAACGATTATATTTTCGTAATAACTTTAATCTTCTTGATTTTCTTCTTTAAGCAAACGTATAACGTCATGACATTGTTTGTACGAATGTGGCAGTTAGAACAATAACATTCCACGTAAATGTACGAATGGAGACTTTAATCAAAACTCTCCATTCGTACATTTACGCATGGGAGTGTTATGGTTTAACTCTAATTAGTCAAAATTATGGGAGCGACAAACAAGCGTGACAGTCATAGGTGTATGGTATTTCTGGCTTTAAGTGAACGTTCACGTGCTTTCACCAGGGAAAGGGAAAACAGCCATGCATGCGTGAATAAATCGCTATGCATATGCTGCAGGTATATCACTCTGTGTTCTAGTTGTTGCAAGAAACATGCAGCGGAGGAGATTCGTTTGTTCTCGCGTGCAGGTTTATAATCTTGTTTGGCGTGCATGGTTATCTAAAATCTTTTGTTCTGGCGTCGGTTGATCGAAAATTTCGTTCTCGCGTGCAAATATGCGATTGTAAAAATAACTGCACGCGGACAACAAAAGATAACCTATCTCTAGAAGTGTTATTAAATTGCGTTCTACTGGGGAGGGTAGTACATTTATGCTGGCGAAGCGCAAAAATTTAGGATTTGGATTTTTACGGGGAGACTACAAAATGAATTTTAAGTGAGCGAGAGCGAACATGAAAAAATGTCATGAAGGCGGAGAGGGAAAACATAACTTTTAAAAGGGAGACATTTATAAAAACAATGGGGACTGCAAACCTTTGAAGGACGCGAATGGGGGGAACTACGCTTGTGCAGATTATTTTTCATAAACAAAAACAAAGTTTTCTTTCAACAAGAGCAAACACAAAAATGATTTAACTCAATACTAAATCCGTCATATTATTGGCCTTCAAAGCATACATTATTTACAAGTTTGGAAAGAGTTCCATATATACCCTCTCTTTAAAATTATACAGGAGACAACGTCTTTTTATTTATGGTCTACACTAACAACAACCCTAACCTTAATGCCAAGATAATTGTTTTTCAACCCACCCATTCCTTTGCTACAATGAGTCGCGCACTGTTGTTTATTGGTTGCTATCATCACCCACATTTGCTATAATGCAATGCACAAGATCAATGCGTAGAACCCTCGTCTATCGGAGGGAATGGTTCTGGTCCCTTCCATTTTTGTAATCCCCTTTTCTGGTGCAAAATGATTTAATTAATTATCAATGAAATCTTCGCTCTTTTCCGTGCAAAAACAAATACCCACCGGGGTAAGGTGAAGAGCATTGTGATCCCAAAGTGAAGGATCGGGATGGCAAACCCCCCCCCCTTTTCTGGATAGAAGTACCAAACCCCCCCCCTCCTTTCGGGAGAGAATCCCAACACACCTAGTGCAAGCGCAGGAATATCACAGACACTTGATTTTGATACAGATTCCAGTTTAATTTTTGAGAAAGACACCGTTATCTTTTCATGCAAATAGTAATCTTCTGGGACCCCTTGGGGGGGAAATAAAATAAATTTTTATCCGCCCGTGGCTGAACTAAATAATTACTCTACGTGCTCATTGGAGAAGACAAAACAGATGAAGACTCTCCTTTCTGCTGGGACGCTTCCTCGAACTGTCAGTTAACATACGTGATTTTATGGTTTTGTTTAAAATAATGGCCGAAATTCATACTTTCTGCTTTCTTTCTACTTTCACTATGACTATTTTATTTATTAACGGTTTTAATTTTCAACTTAAGAAGTTACTTACTATGGCCATTTTCTCAAGGGAGACTCAACTTTAGTCCCAGGTTTAACCCAGGGTTAGTCCGACATTAGTGGACTGTTTTTTCCTTTTCTTTCCAACATACTCTGAAGGTTTATCGTAACGGGTGAGAGAATTCTTCATGGATGGGCCGCACAGTGGGCCAGAATCACCTAACTCTGGCCAAAATCCAAATTGGGCCGAATGTTGACTTTTTATGTTTTTTATGTCGTTTAGGGAAAGAACACATCCCAAAGAACCGATTATGTTAAATATTTATTTTTTTAGATTGAAAGGTGTCATATACGCCCGTAAACATGAAAATGCGTGGCTGTTGCTTTAAAAATGATAATACCACCATAAGATGAAAACTTCCTGGTGACTAAGGAAGAATAAAGGATCTTATTTTTTATCTACCACATGATTATCCACAATTAGAAAATTTACTAATGAAAAAAATAATGTGTGTAAAATAACGGGAAAAATCCCCTTTTTTGAAACCAAATAAAATTCTAGAAAGTCACTTTTTGAAAAAAAAGATAGCAATAAAAGTTAGATTTCCGTTGATTCCCGCTATGATTCTAATATCAACATTTTAAAATCAAAGCCTATGCTTTCAATAGTACTAATTGGTTTTTTTTCGCACAATTTCCCCACACTGCAATTGGAGGGTTTTAAATGCAACCACCCCCATGCTAAAAAGCCGTTTTCATTAACAATTCAACTTGCCGCAGCACCCCAGGCGCTGCATGTATGCCTAATCGGCGTCTAAAATCAATCTTCTTTAAGAAAAGTCCCTCCATCCAGCCATTGAGAGGATACGACAGAGTTCTGATAGTTCTACTTCTATTATATAATTATGGCACATATCTGTGGAAAATACAATATTCCCATTGACCAGCCTTTATAAAAGAGGACTTCTGAATTAATGAAACTTACTTGAGGGTAGGGGTAAAACTTATCTCAAAGTATACGTATGAAAAAAGGCGATGTGAGAGAGAAAAATACAAAATACCCGCCAATTCTTTAACTCGAGGAGGTCAAAGGTTAACGTACCATTTGTACGTAAGAAAATTCGAAAATACGAACCCCCTAATCAAATTGATCACTTTGTGAATGTGCGAAACCGTTCCCGATGCTAAACATAATCCGTGTCAGTATGCTTTATGTATTACTTTTCTTGCAAGAAGCATTAGAAAACGGTATTAAAAGCTTTCAAAATGCACTTTTGGTGACATACCACTGTGTTTTTTGTTTTAGTAAAACATTGCTAGATTTTTACAACAACAATTTGATGCCAGACAAGTGAGAAACTTACTTTGATGATGGCGATATCCCTTAAATCCCGAAAGGAAATGACTATAACCAACCTGACCATCACCGCAAAAAAGAGGTAGCGTTAATTTATCTTGTTAGATCTAAGAACTATTTCCCACTACTAAGGGCAGTGGTCCGCTCCGTGATTGTTGAAAAGTGCAAATATGACCTAGGGGATGTAAGTGGTATATTTCAAAATACTAACATTTTATGTCCTTAAACTTTTTACAGTATGTTCCAGAATGTGATTCATATTGATTATTTAAAGGTTACATACGGTGTATATTTCAAAATACTACAGTTTTATGTCCTTAACTTTTACAGTATGTTACAAAGGAAATTTTATGTCATATATTTTTAAGGTTACAATAAAATTTGGAATGTATTTTGTATTTATACTTCTCAATGACGTCCCATATACTTCAAATTTCTCATGTCCAAGAACCCCCTATATGCTAAAATATCACAGTTTTATGGGCCCTTTTATGGAATTACAAGGCATAATGTGCCCATTCAGAAGACAGTATTTTGATGACGTCATCATATATTCTAATATTTCCATCAAAATGTCTCATTCCAAGAACCCTATATGCTAAAATAGTCATGTTTTATGGGCCCTTTTATGGATAACAATGCATTTTCTCATGACCAATCCGAAAACAGTATTTGGATGACGTCCATACAAATTTCTAGATTTCTCATCAAATTTCACATGTCAATACACCCTAAATGCTAAATTTATCCTTGTTATGCTCTTTTATGGATTACAATGCATATTATCACTGACCAATCAGAAAACAGTAGTTTGATGACGTCATATATATGTCTAAATATTACCATCAAATTCTCAATCCAAGAACCCCCTAGATCTTAATAGTCCTGGTTTTATTGGTTATTGTATGGGATTACATGCATATATCAATGACATCAGAAACAGTATTTTGTATCACGTCATATATATTTCTAAACCTTAACCTTCAAATTTCTCATGTCCCCAGAACCCCAGATGTAAAAATATAATTGTTTCTCATGTCCTTAAACATTACAATTAATTTTTCAATTGAAAATTGAAAATGCAGTTGTAAATTTGTGTTAATTTCCATAACAAATTGAAAATATCGCATTCCATTGAACTCAGGAGGGTGAACACACCCCCTAATATACCTTAAAATTGAC
>JAMKCH010026738.1:0-17730 GCA_023653785.1 Ophioderma brevispina
AGCTAGGAGACGGCATGACACACGGTTGGTTTGCAAATCAGTTTGCTAGCTAGGAGACGGCATGACACACGGTTGGTTTGCAAATCAGTTAGCTAGCTAGGAGACGGCATGACACACGGTTGGTTTGCAAATCAGTTTGCTAGCTAGGAGACGGCATGACACACGGTTGGTTTGCAAATCAGTTTGCTAGCTAGGAGACGGCATGACACACGGTTGGTTTGCAAATCAGTTAGCTAGCTAGGAGACGGCATGACACACGGTTGGTTTGCAAATCAGTTTGCTAGCTAGGAGACGGCATGACACACGGTTGGTTTGCAAATCAGTTTGCTAGCTAGGAGACGGCATGACACACGGTTGGTTTGCAATCCCATCATCCTTCCCAAAATCAACTTTTATAGTTCATGAGAAAAATCTGCCATGATTTAAAATAAAACCCTACCCTTGTATTGAAAAGAATCGCGCTGATGAGATGTCTGTGAAAGGCGAACTGATCAAGCGCTCTTTAGTCATCCAATAACTACTACTAGCTTCTGTGGCATTGAACGTCATGCTTAGTAGCTCAACCCCATTCTCGCTGTACAAGACAATCTTAACCTGAAAATGTATCAAAATCATATCTCATGAGTTAATGGAATGGGATTTTTTTTTATCACAACATTTCTTCAACTACGAAGGTGGCGAACCTGGTGCCCCAGATACACCTCTGTCGGGGACGCTATGACAGGTAATGTATAGGCCTTAATAAAACTTGCTTCCGTTGGCCTGTACAACCATGTTGCAACAAACTCAAAATTTATTATATTTATAATACCACAGCAGAATATCAATATAACACATATAAAGGTTCCAACTAACGATCTCTGGGTCCAGAAGCGATTTTCTAATCAGTTTATACTTCGCAGACCGTATAATTATTAATTGATTTGGTGTATACAACCTTCACCTTTGTGAATAAAAAGCATGCAAGAAAGAAGTCCACAAAATATAAATCTAGCAGTTTGGACTATTTCTTGGCTCTACTGGCAATCCAGAAGAAAGCGTACAAGTACGTACATACGTCATAAGTTCCCACAATGCAATGCAACATTTTAAAGAAATACATTAGGTTTTAACATTTCACTCCGGGACAGCTTATTTTTAAATTTCTGAGGCTGCAATCTTCACTATATAGAGTTTTAAGGTTTATCAACAAAATGTATGTGCGGATTTTTGATATCTTTTTTGAAATAAAAGATATTAATTAAGAAAATAGATATGACGTCATCAGTAATTTTTTTTTCAATAATTAAATTTCGACACATGAAATCAAAATTTTGACACATAATGTCAAAAATGTTTATAATGTTGTTTGGCATTAGTTCTGAAATTTGTATCCTTTCTTGTCTTAAATCTGAGAAATCTCAACATCTTTCTGACACTTAATACATCCAGGAATGTATTATGATTGGTTGAATTTCTAAATTTGGTTCGGACAAATCGCCCATAAGACAAGCATGGTTTACAAAGTAACCAGTGTATGGGGGGTTATCCCGCTGCTAATAGGAATTTTTTTCCAATGCAAAAAGTGAGATATTGTAACAGCCATATGCGGTAAAGTCTTAGCTTTGAAATACTTTTTATTTGACTAAAATCCGACTCTCGGTTCCGAAGATACGACTGATCAAAGTATCGGAGGCGACAAAAAAACTTGGCAAAAAGCATTTTGTCATATACTTTGTATGTATTATTAATTTCAACCAGTGATAATTAACAATATTTTTCAAAAAATAATTATAGGCTGTGGATTGTGTTTCTTTTTAAAGTCTTGTATTGAATTGTTAAATAAAATGATAAACATTAAATATAGCTCACTTTTAACATATTGCGATACATTTCTTATGTATTTATTTATTTCCTCACCCTGCTATATTTAGCAAAATTACTTTAAAAATTAATAACAAAGTAATTAATGCATCTTTTTCAACCAAACTTTGATTAAAAATTATGATAATTACTACTACACATAAACAATGCAAAATAATTACATAATTCGTATAAATAGCGCCCTCAACGTTGCACAAACTTTAAAGGCCTATATCTCAGTTCGTAAAAAAGCACAAAATAGCAATTTTCAAACAAACGTAACTAGAAAACGAAAAATGGTATAGGAATGAAATTTGGCACAGATGTTAAGAAGACTAAGCTCTAGAAAACCATGTCTTCCGATTTTTGAATTTTTGAATTTTTAAGTTATTCAGTAAAAAGTGCTTATTGGCTGGCTCACGGTTGCCATGGCAACCAATTCAAAAATCTGAGAACATGGTTTCCTCCGGAATGTCTCAGCGAACATTCTCCCCAAACCCCATTAATGTACATCAAACGGTGTTTGAGTTACGTTTGTTAAAAAATTTAGCCAATCACAGGCCTAGCATGGTTACCATGGCAACAAAGGTGAAAATTAATACCGATTTTGAAAGCTCAGGTCAAGGTCTACATGGTGGTATATGATATGTATAGGTGACATTTTGAGAAATATCTGAAATCGCTCCTCGAAATTTCCAGAAATAGCGGAATAACCCTCCCCTTAAATTAGATCTTACTGGTTACATTGGCTAGTTGACTGATCGCACGTTCAGCCAATGACACTGCGAATTGGGAGGTAGCAATATAGACTTGCGTAAGATCCAGATCAATTCAACCCTCTATGTTGAATGAGCTTCCAATCATAAATACATGTAGCCGGTATAAATTTGACATGTAAAAGATACTAGCTGGATTACCTTCTGCACGTTCAGATTATCCCAGTTTAAAATGCTATAGGCTTTACAATGAGTTCTGTTGGTAACGTCACTTGGTTGGGTGAGATAACAACTGGTTGAATACAGAGATGACAACGAATCATTATCCATTGATAGCCATAGTTCAAAAGGATCCGGATGTGCCACACCAGCTATTGCCTTGTACACCATTTGCCACTCAGAAGCTAAATCAAGACCATAAATGGTTGTAAGATAAGATGGAATTTACAGTCGCCCAACTGTAATTTTGATTGTAAATTTGGACTGTTAAGAACTGTAAAGAATGCAAACTTTATATTCTGAAGTGCGTGCATTTAATTTAGGTGGACAAGGTTTTACCGACTTACATTGGGGTCCACGGTACTCGCACTTCATTAACCATGATCCCACATGAAAAATAGGGAAATGGGAAATGAGAAAAATCAGATAATTTTCATCAAGCAGTAAAATTAGGGAAAAAGATAGTTGTCGAATTCGATACAAAGGGAACACAAATTGACATGTCACATTTCCACAAAATATACATTGTGGAATGGGAAAAAATGTAATCATGTTCAAGAACGTCCGATCTACCTATAATGAACACACTATCGTTAAGGCTTGGTAGGTGGTATTGTCTGCAGCTCGACAACATCTCCATAGGTTTGTACAGTCTATAATAATAATAACCAGTTTTTATATAGCGCTTAATCCCCGTAAACAGGCTCAAGGCGCGGTTGACAATTATCATGATTATTACACCGCCTTCAAGAAATCGTCACAATCATTTCGCTTCATCTAGGTGGCTGCTGAAAGACATGCATTACAAGCGCACAAGCCTATCAGCACTTAGATGGTAATATTCCCCCATAACAAGCCATAGGTTTCGCTTGGTCTACGAGGCCTTGGAGTTATGTAATCTTGCCCCAGACACAAACACTTGACCACAGTGGGGGCTTGAACTCACGACGCTCTAATTTTTAGAGTTAGTAAGCTATAGCTGTTAATGGTAAGCTCGAACTTGGTATGTTTTCGCAAAAAAAAAATTTTGTACTTAGAAAATAATATCACGTTATCGTATAACCGGTAATAACACATGCTGCTAGCTGTAAAACTTCCTTCTAATTGAAATAAGCCGAGAAAGAGAGCCAAGTAGGTTCTACGACTCTCATCTAATTATTTGTTTCGTCGTTGGTTCAGCAAGTCAATTATAGATAGCTCCGCCGTTAAATTACAAATCGGGGATCCCATTCTAATTCAAAGCGCTTCTTTTGTGACAAATACGACTTTTGACGGTGACCTTTTGAGCATGACCGTTCAACTGATATAGTGTTACTAGACAAATACCACACAACTGTGCAAAATCTCAAATTTGGAGAATTTGGGGCGCTCTTCCTAAATTTTTTATTATTGCTTTACCTGTCGTTATTACCTATCTTCCGGGACCCCACTACGTTTCTTCTTACCCCCACAGAAATGTAGGCCTACTACCTTTGTTACCATTACCTAGGAACCTTTTAGCTAAAGACAAAATGGTGTTCTGTTCGATTTTCGAACGGATCTTGTGTGTTTTTTGTACACCAGTTGAATGGTCAGTACAGATTTATTCCGTGGAAAACATACTTTGCAAATCTGTGTCTTAGCGCATCCAGTAGTTTTCATGCTAGACCTCTACTGGGAGGATGGGCATGCCCGTGTTTTAGCCTGAGCTAATACTTAGGCAGCCTGTAAGTATCGGCTGCTGCACGACGGAAAACTAAATGATTTAAGCATAATGGCACTTTTTGAAGAGCGCCCCCCATTTTCAAAATGTGATAGTTGGCACGTTATGTTGGTAATTGTCTAGGAACTATACCTGCGAACTAGAAATTCTAAAAAAACAACAATGCGTATTTATCATACAAACGATTTTATAATTAGAATTGAACCCCGATTGGACTTAAAAACGGCAGAGCCTGAAATGCTACGTTTTTTCCGTCCAGGATGAAATAGTGCCACCAAAAAAAAAATCGAGAAATACCTCTACTTGCCTTTCCTTACCCAAGAAACGCTAATGATGACCGTAGACACGTACATATCGCATTTCTCCGCTATTTCACATTGGAAGGGCCGTTTTCAGCAGCCGTTAATTATACGGGATCCCGATAATATTTTTTCTAGCTTAACCATCACAGTAAGTTTACTAGCCTTTACCAATGCCCCGTGTAAAAAAAATCTCAATTTTTTTGAAAAATTGGGGCGCATCTTCAAAAAATGTTCCATATTGCTTGAAAAAAAAAACAACCAATCGTCTTAACCCAAGCCTTTTTGTACCAGGTTTACTAAGGGAGGAGGGTGATTACCACCCTCCTCGGGAATTTCGTTTTTTAACCACGCGATGCTTATGATTTTGATATCAATGGATAGCTTTTTAAGAAAGCTTTTGTGGGCATTTCAGCTGCACTGGAGGAAAAGTTCATTGGTGTGGTACCCCCCGCCCTTTTCGGTAGACGAGTTTAAATGATGTATGGCGCGTTCCTCGTCACACACACCAGATAACTGAGAATTGATTCCCGAGTGTGATCACTTTTCTAAATTTTCTCCTTTAATCTTGCGATTGGATCCCCCGGTGAAATGTGTAATTATGATATAGTGACTTTAAAATAAAAATACATCCTGTACATTTACAACAGCAAAATGGCACATGCCTCGATTTTGACTCTCATCACAGCGTCACGAAACATCAGTTTGACCAATGCTGAAGTCGGTTCCGCTCGGTGGACTGCAGGTAACAGTTGGAATCTTCCCAGAGTTATCAGTAGCCCAGGGGTCGTCCATACTATCATTGCAGTGGGGCGACCAGGATCGGTTTCTTGCGTGAAATCAGTGGGAGAAAAATTGAAAATTAGGTGCTGCATATCTGTTAAAAAGAGTTTTAGAGTTGTTAAAATATATACAGATTTCAGCACAAAGTGACTAAGTATTTAAATTTGCAATATGGTGTTACAAAATGAAAAAACAACCCTGCCCCTTAATTCCCATGTGCTCTTATGATCCCAATCAACCGAGATAAAGAGTAAGTGACAAATAATGAGTAATTGAGTGAATAAATGACAAATGACAAAGTCATTTAGAGAGTAATTTCATTCTCGCAGAAGCCAAAGATTCGGGGTTATTTCTTAGTAAGAATTCAAAATTTAGGAATGTATTCACACAACTGTAAATTGTCATTTTAGTTTGCCCTCAACTCTGTTATAGTCATTTCCAAGGAGCGGTGCTCCTGCTCCCGCATTTTCTACATCCTTGACTGACGGAAGTTTGAAAGAACAAGTACGCGAACTGACTGTTGAGTGTTAAAATAATTGCAGTACACACAATTCCTGCGGACTAAAATAAATTTTTTGTTTCCCACTGACGCAGTATAACCATTTCCATCTTCCATCCATAACAAACGGGTTTTTTTTGGGAACTCCATTTACTACTTCCTCGTCGTATAAGCGAATGTCTTTATACCTTACTTCCAAACACAATAACCAAACAGGGACAATGTTCTATCAATAACATCTTACACTCTAACAAAAGTGCAGGAAGTAATAAAGCGATGTGTTGCGTAAAAAGTTGAGTCAAGAATTTATCAGCATGGAGTAAAACGCAAATTTCCGTTTTACTCCTCACCCGAGCAAAAGCTTCTAAATTATGTTAGGAAAGCAATGTTGAAGCTGGACTCAAATTGCGTGACAATGTAGTTTGGCGCAGTGAGGGATCGGGAATGCACCGCCGTTGTTGTGATCTTAAGCAACGTTGCCGACCCACATCTACATACACCAATGTCTATTGCCCGCGGGTCTGTTGTGTCTCCCTACACAGCGTGTGCAGTAACCAAGCTGTGAAATTCTTTGAGAGCCTGTGTAGAGAGTCTCCTGTTATATGGATCGAGACCTGGACCATTGAAGAAAGAGCTACAGGATAGACTGGATGGCACTAAACCAAGCTTCTTATGCGAGTGTACAAAACATATCTGGCGTGAGCACACGACAAAAGCACAGATATATGGAGATTTTCCTCCAATTTCATCTTCTGGTGCCCAAACGCCCGTGCACGGATTGCGGTCACATGTCATCGTGCGATTGACAAAGTAGTTAGACGTCACATGTTGGAAGTTACCAGGCCAACAAACCAGGGGTTCGTCGCCCCTTTAACTACATTGATGTGATTGCTCGAGACAATCCAGCAGGATCCACGACATCCCCAACCTAATGACAACAGGGCCAGTGGCGCTACATGGTTAACAGTCAGCATCTTTCGGCTGGCGCGGACGTTCGATAGATAGCAGTAACAAGAAGTATAATGCCTTTTAGTTCGATTCTTTAATTGACAAAGAATTGGACATGTTTTAATTAAAAGTTATTTACAAAAAACTTTCAGCTTTAATTTCTTTCTCTCGCAATATCGGGACGCTGAGTATCTGTATTTTGTTTGCAATATAATTATACAACCAGCCACCTTGACTTTCTTATCTGGGCATTGAACATGAATTTTTCTTTTGTAACTCGGGGATATTAATTATACCTCATGATGCATCCCTATTCTCTAGTTTAATGTATGTATGTTAAGGTCATCATTTATTTGAGCATCGCAAGAGCGTTGAATTAGAAATGCCAGAAAGTTGCATGTTTTGTGTATGAGATTCAATAGGTTAGAAGCGTAGGTAGTGGGTCTGGTGGAAGCATGACAATACAGGTGGAGTCAATAAAAACCCTACTTCAGGAAGATTTTTTTTCTTGAAAGGGTTAAAACGTTATTTTTGTTTGAATGTTTTGCTTTGTTGTTTACAGGTATAAACAGGCTATTATACTATCAGAAGATTTTTATTTGGTGTATTTCTGACTTTGGGTTTCAGAAACTATGTCAATTTTGCAGAGAACACTAAAATCTGTTTGGCAATTTTAAGCCATACAATGAGGAGAGGCCGACACCAACGTATACCATAACCACAATTGCCATTTCATTTGGTATCGATGTCCTTCTCCGACAAAACTATCAGTTTGAATAAAACGTTCTCGTGTGTAACTAATTATAAGTAAAAATCTCGTCAACAATTAAAATTAAAATTAGCATTGTTCAATCATAGAGAGTCAGTTATTTAAATATCAGTCTCAGTTTCATGACATAATGAACACTGCTCAAGATTTTTGTTTTACATCTCTAGGTAATTCATTTGCAAAATACAGTATACCCTCATTGTCCATAGAAATTGGCGAGATGCTGAGGCGAGGTTTTTCTGTAAATAAGGAAATAACTAATGGCTCCCAAGTTCGTTGTAGGTTAAGACCATGGAATCTTGCTGATGCTGATCCAAATAAACTGTGGTTCTTAAACCATCTATCGGACTTTCTTATTTTGAATCTCTTGGATATAATTTTATATACTGTGTATTACTCCACCCTTCTATGGTTTTGAGACATAATTTGGGTGTTACTGGGAATGTTTTACTAACTCACTGGCCTGAAGACATTGTTACTCTATGTAAACGATGAATCTTTTTGGCTCAAAATCGGCCAAACAGGATTTTTAAGCCTCTAAGCAAAATGGCAAATGTCCAATGACACCAGAACAAAACTTTCTGAAAGCCCCTTTTTTTTTATCCTTCTTTTATAACCAAATCAAACAGTTTGAGCAAAATCTTTCTTTAAACTCTTTAATTATTTTTTTATTCTGAAGTAGGTTGTTTTTTAAACTCACACTGTTTAACGATTTTAGCCATATTTGTGCATGTAGTTTGGGCATTATTTATGTATATATGTATGCATAACGAGGTTCCTATATTGACCCTGTTTTGCAAACCAAAGTGCTTGTGATGCCATGAAAACGTGGCGTAACCAGCGGGTGGCAGGGGGCGAGAGCCACCCCAAACAACCCTTGCCCCCCTCCGCCCCCCAATGAACTGACTTTTGTACAGTGTCTATGGAGAAGGACCCAATTTTGCCCCCTCAAAAAGTCTTGTGGCACCCTTCAGCCCCCCATTTGTAAAGTTCTGGTTCGCCCCTGCCATGAAAGCATGGTTTTCCGTCTTTCAAAACTTAAAAAGCTTTTTTTTTAAATTGATAAATCGATTTTAAAACCAATTTCTCGATTTGAACAAAAATGTTTTTTCAAATATCGAAACGCAGGTTTACAATAGGTGTGCCTTCACATTCTTCATTCGTTCTCAATCGAGAAACTGGTTTTTCGCCAAGAACCCTTTGCACGCCGCGTATTATGAATACGGGTTTTTTTCTTGGCACAGCGACAACATAACCGATTTTTATTTCCAACTTAGTGTAAATTCTCACTGTCATTGCAAATATAATTGCACATACTGTTCTGATTATATTTTAAAAATACTTGCAAATTATTGCCTATTGCTGAGGAAAGAGGACTCCTAAAGTATAGTTCGGTTATGTTAAATATTTTTGTCACATAACATGATACTATTCATGGCAGATGCTAAACTCTTCCTTAATTTTGACACATTAAACTAAATGAACTTTTTTTCAATTTTTTCACCAAAATTTTGGACACTTCTGATTTTAAGAGAGAAGCCATTTTAACCCTATAATTCCAAAAACATGTCCCGGAGTGGTACAAACCTATACTCTTGGAATCCTTATGACTAGGCGAAATATGCAACCTTTTCATTCAACATGTTTGGAGTAGTTTAAAGTTTGACCTTTGTAACCTTAAATTGGCCCCTATTGAAAAGTGACCACCATAATTTGGAGACCAACTACTACCTTGATGAATGACCGTATTCAATAGCCGCTAGCCAGCCATGTTGGTGGACAACAGGCCGTAGCCAGTGGGGTGCGGGGGTGCACACCCCCCCCCCAAATGAAAAGTCCGCTTTATGGATTTTAAGGTCCGCTGTCATTTTAAGGTCCGTTTTGTTGCAAGTTAAAGTTTGCCGCTTGCGTAAATTTGTTGTTTTAAAGGGGTTGTGGTGCATGGGTATATGTAATGACTAAGTAGCTGTTAATCCTTACATTACCGCATAGTGATATAGGTGATATTATTTTCCTGTTTTTTTCAATGCTTGGATGATTCATCCCCAACCAACCCCCCCCCCCCCCCCTCCCCCCGTCTTCAGAATTGGAGACGACGGTGAAAACTTTTGGGTCAATCTGCGAGCGCAGCGAGCCGAAAAAATTGGTTTCTTGGTACGCAAAAGGTCCGCTTCTGGCAAATCCGCACCCCCCACATAAATTCCTGGCTACGGGCCTGGTGGACAAGATAGACGAATTCCAGTACTACAATTCATTCACCTGTCAATGATCCCTGTGCAATCGCTAAACATGGATCGATTGACAGCTTGATGTATTGTAGTCCTGGAATGTATGCATCTTGTCCACCAACATGTCTGGTGGCTGACGTCATATTGAATACGGTCTATAGAGGGTATATACTAACTACCAAAGGTGTCAAACCTTAGATGTAGGCCGGTATGAACGAACTCCTTAAATAAGGACCTTATGATATTCTGCTCCCGTTCTATATGTCTTATTTCAACCAATGAGGTAAAACCAGTCTTTGAATGTAAAAACGATTGTTAGAATGTTTAAAAGAATTTTATAATGAATTTTTGTACATTCTGCTATCCAGGAATGCTTAACTGATCTCGGTCACGATTTACCAAAACTCTTAAACCTACAAAAATGACAAACGGATATTCTAACCCTCGCATTGCAAACCATAATGATCTCTAATCGTGTTGACATTGTTGCATAACAATGGCTTATTTATCGACATAAACTGGCCTCACAGGTGTTCCCAGGTTTTTAGGTTACCAATCTAACGCTGGTACACTCGCATGTTTATCGTAAGGTAGAACCCAACGCCACATATTGTTCTGTTAGGTCGTTTGCTTCTGCGTACTATCCAGACATAGCTCGAACGAGAATATGACGTCCTGGAAAGGGGAAATTCAGATTTAAAAAAATGTGGTTGAAGCATGCCTATTTTTAAACTGCCCTTTATTAAAACTACCTATTACATCTTACTTGTGCAGCTCTAACACTATTCCCACTTATTCCCTCTAAACGCACATTTTTTCTTATTCTCAATGACATAACTTTACTAGCTCAGTTCACACACTGATCAAAAGGTTATTGGATAATGAACACATTCAAGCAGCTGATTTTTGGAAAAAGCGTCTCATTTCCTCTATTCCATTAAAAAGATTTCTCACAAAGAATATACTTATTCACATGCAAGGAATAATGGAAATGCCCCTGTACAATAGTTTTATGCGTAGAGAGCATGCTATATGACTAATGTACTTAAATAGTTTGGATTCCCAAGCTATTGTGGCAATTAGAGATTACAAAATTTAAAGGTGTGGTTAACAATGATGTTATAATGACATCATAAGATGATGCAATCATATGTGTCATTTCTGCGTGATCCAATGAAAAGTATTCGGCCCTGTTTGATGATGCTATAATAGTTATTATTATAATTATGGGATTTATGAAAAATAAAAGATTTTCTTTCTTTACTGTAAGGAAAAGGGCCAGTTGTTAGATTATTATGATCTGCAGTAAATGGTAGATCTTGTGCGTTCATGGTAAATAAATGTCGAATTTATATAGCGCTTTTCACAATGTATCACTCAAGCGCTTTACATTTTATTCCGCTGCCACTGAATATGGTCACATGCCTTACAAATGCCACAGGCATACTCCACCTTTTGGCGGCGTTCAATGTACATATTCCTACCAGCTCCCATTTAGGCACCTGGTGGAAGAGGCCAATCGAAGTAAAGTGGCTGCCCCAAGTGCACAACACATTGGCCTCAGCGGTGACTGGACCATGACCCTTTGGGTCATGAGGCGGTCGTTGTATCCACTGGACCACATGTGCCGCTCAAATGTTGTCCGTGGGTTGTGCTTAAATTGATCCTGGTACCAACATGTACACAGGCTCAATTTATTATTTTAATCACATGTAGGTATGTGCAACTTTTTGTTTTTCGTTGTCTTTCAATCCAAAGAGCTTCAGTTTTTGGAATCAACAAGGGATTCCAGTTTAATGGTCCTAACTCGGACTTTGCGACAGATGGACTTTAGGTCGTAACACTCAGAATATTGTCCTGTGAATATTAGTGTCGTCGAGGGACAATCCCGTCGTCTTGAAACTGCTGGACTAAGTTATCTTCAGGGCTGCTCCGAACACTATATATAGTTGTTATGAATCTATGAAACTATTGCTTTCATTGTATGATCACACTTTAGTAAAGATTAATTTCATTTATACTTACCAGGCATTAACAGAATAATGCAGTAGTATAACTGCCTCGCGTCGACTGGTTATCGTAAGGCGACACACCACATTATAAGCACTGTAGAACAAACATAAAAGAAGCGAAAATGAGCTGCTGTACAATCACGTGTATTGATCAAGATTTCATAATTTTTAACACTTAAGTTCCAAGGGAGTTCCATGGAATTCAACCCAACGGAAACCACTTTAGTCCTAAAGAATTTTTCGCACGAATTCACTACCACATGTGAGATCATAGCCAAACCCCAAACCAACAATAAAGGTTAAATGTTATTATAAGTGTTTTACTTACATGTTATTGTCGTGCACATTTATTTTGCACAAAAACGTTACCTTTAGGCGAAGTAAAAGAAAAAAACCGGTTTCTTCGTCCCCTCCACGCTTCCTCCGTCCTTTTTTGAGGCCGCCTCGATTTATTTTTTATTTCTTTTATTTTCCAAAAAATGAACAAAAAAATATCAAAAAAACGAAAATCCAGCAGGAAATGAGTATTCTGTTTTTCAAAACTGATGACTGCCGCATTTTGCGCCTCGCCCCGAACAATGCAAATTCTTGCCGCATAAGTCCTCCTAATCAATTTTTTCACGACTTTGAATTCAGTCATGATATCATCCAGAAAACGTAACTCTTTGTTAAAATGACATCTCCCAATGTTTTAATGCAGAGTAAGGCAGTTTGCCCCAAACGCCCTGGGATCTACACACCCTATAGTACATGCCATGGGCTCTGCCATTGTTTTTGTTTTTTTAGATCTCCCTCTCTTCTGGATTGCAGTCACCATGCACCAGGCACGAGTACGATTTTCGCCGTTTTTGGTGTCCGTTGTTTTTAGTAGTCCCATAAGTGAAAAAAACTGGCGGATGAGTACGGTTCAGAATAATCTCCGAGACGACTTTTAAAAAACCCAGAAAATAGATTGAAAAAAAAATAATTCGCCAAGAAAGTTCCTTAGATCATTTGACCAAAACATTTCTGAAATTTTATACATAATAACCCCACCTTTTGAATGATATTTTTTCCCTTCAAAATTGGCAAGAAACTTTTACAACTCTGGAACAACATCAAGTGATTAAAACCCGACTTTTATTCCCGACAATTTCACTGATACCAGCATTTGATTTTAAGCTGTTTCCATTACCCTATTAAGTATGTCATCAGTGCCATTTTCTATTGTGTAAGAGACTGTTTTTTGATTCGTGATCGCGGCAGTATTTTCAACAACACCGGCAGGGGAAAGGTATCAATCAAAGTTTGGTCTTTAGTTTAATATATTTCTACACTATTTGTTTTTAACTCTCTCTCTGATTCAAATTTGATACTTTTATTAGGAGGTATTCTAACAACTAAACATTAGATGTCTAAAACATGGTGCTAACATATAAAACATTGTAAATACATGTTTAGTTTCTTGGTGACCTTATGTCTCTGTTAGTTTTGACGTCACGTGTGATAGGTTTAACACCTGGAGTTGACGAAAATCTTAATGGCGGCCATCTTGACAAATAAAAAGAAAAAGCCCCGCCTCCTCCTTTTTTTTTCAAAAACCCGACGAGAAACATGTTTTATTTTTTTTTACTTGCCTAAATATTTCTTAGGTTAAAAAACGACATTTTTCCTCCGACCTTTCTGTTGTAGTGCTCGGGAGGATTCCATGGGACCCCAACGTATTAACTATTTTGGGGATGAACATAAGCTCTCATGTAAAAGGCAGACAGGGTTTATAAGTTTAAGGTGCTCACATTGTGTTACAATAATCAAAGGTGTGTATGTTGTACTTAGGGTTAATTATTTCTTTAATTCTTTCTATATATCTGAGTGACAATTACTTGTACGGTTTAATAATTAGACCGTCAGCCCAAAGTTTTTGGGTTAGACGAACCGATACTTACCAGATCTGAATAACGGGAAAATTCAGAGAAAAATATACTTTTTAAAATATGACAGTCTGCCGGAGACCCGTTTTTGCGTGTATCCCCGGGAGGGGGTAAAGTTGCTTGGGGGTCAAATATTTGAACTGAGCTCTAAATCTAATGAAATATAGCTCAAATTATTCCTTATTGTTACCAGGAGTAAAAAAGAGTCAATCTGGGTCCATTTGTGGTGGTGCTTCCTTTCCAGATATTTGGAAATAGGCAAAAGGTCATTGTTTTTCAAGAAAGTTCACAATTGTAATATCAAGATTTCTTTGTAAAAATATTAAAAACATATTTCATGATAGTGATTCAAAATATGCTTTTTCATGTTGCATAGGTTGGTTCCCTTTAATATAGGGAAGGGTATATTCCCCATCCGCATAGAGTGCCTACGGGTTTTTGTACCCCTTCAATTATCCCAACAAGGAGATGGCCAAAGTGCAAAAGCATTTCATATTTGGATTCATTAGCATTTTACATTATAAAAAAATATTTTAACCAACAAATCTGGGTATTGCAACGGGTGACCTTTCTTTGCATTAAACAAAGAACCTTGAGCCTATTTCCCAAAATCTTGGAAAGGAAGCACCACGCGCGTGTGACCCAATTTACCTTTTTTTACGTCCTGCGTTAACTAAGATAATTTGAGCTATATTCTCTTATTTTTAGAGCAGTTCAAACATTTGACCCCCATAGTAACTTTACCCCTCTCCTGGGCTACACGCCAACGGGTCCCCGGCAACTTCATATTTGTAAAAGTTTATTTTTCTCTGAATTTTCCCGTGTTCAGATATTGGTATCTCGTTCGTCTAACCAAAACCTTCTGGGCTGATAGGTCTAAATGAATGTTGGAATACCAGATTCAATGATGAATAGTTAATTGGAAGTACGAGCTTGTTTCTTACGTAATACAAGAACAAATACAAATACTGTCAAACCTGTTTTACGAATGATAAAGTACATTTCTTGAACACAGCACTGAACGAATTAAAAGGTTTGTTTCATACAGCATTCCAATCTCAATATCAGAGTTAGCTTTAGAAATACTCTACCTTCGGCGTGTCCTATGCGAACCATATGATACTGCATCGAACAATGAATATCCCAAGTTTAAAGTAATATTACGATTCTGACCAGCGTATGTTGGTACCAGTCAATACTGTCGCTATGAAACCCTTGGTTGAAACGCTTATTATCCTGCATTGAAATGAATAAATACTGCCAAGCCGTGCATCTTGTCCATAGTGCTAACAATTCAGATTGAATCAGGCATTTTCTTGAAATATGATATCAATACTATGCCACCCCAAAAAACGATTTTGCTATGTAAGACATATATACATGCACCATCTTGAACAGGTTGAGACAGCTAATATAATGTCTTGTTTGACCCTCAATTGTTTCTGATATGCGACAACTTTAACCAGTGGGTTTAGATTTGGCCATAAAACCCAATGTAAAAGCCCAGAAACTATAATGGAGACAGGGAACACATACCAGAGCATAACGGTACAGTGACTCAATGAGCAAATATCGCCGACCACTGAAGAGTAAGCTAAGAGTGCTTTCTTTTTCGGTACAATTCAACGGCAGTCCAGTAGGCCTGAGCTTGTAGTCTTTTTCTTGTTTAAACACAAAACAACATGTTAATTTTTTCTGTAAAAAAACCTTTTAAGCATTTTCGAACATTGGACCTATTTTCCCTCTGAAACCCATACTGATATCGTCACTCAGAGATAATTCTGATCACCTTTGTGAAGTCATCTCACCTTTCTTTACAAAATACGGTCGAATTATCAGACCATGTTTTATTAAAACGCTGGTTATGGCTAGGCCTAAACTGTAGTTAACTAAAACCGTGTCGAAGAAAACCGCTAGTTTACAGAGACAAATACCGTTAAACACAGAACCACCCGAGTTGATTCCATGTCTCCACCCCTGTTTGACCGGTCGGTGAGCTTTGTTGCTTTAATAATAGACACATTTAGTTGGGAAAACGTGCGAACGAAACTTTTCACTATGACTTCTTCTAACGAAATTTCTGTGAAACGCCATAATATTACTATATTCTGATCGCATCAAGTACACATTACAGGCAAAATCTGCTTTGACGGCACCTTCGACGGTGAATTCTTGTCCCTCAGCAAACGGCCAATCAGTATGACGTCCAACCGATTTAATGCATGCAATCACTCAAAGTTTACGGCAGACGTCAAGCGTGCATATAGCAGACGGCGACAAACAAAACGCGAACATGGTAAGAGTATTCCTCAGCGTATAGGGCTGTCTACGCTTGCGTCACCAAAATCGCATCGGGCGGCCATTTTTGAAGTGGGATAATTTTCATACCCGGGTTTATACTGCCGGTAAACTGGCAACAAAATGCACTGTATTTTAACCTGAATTGATAGCATGAAGACTGGTAAAGGTATCCGCTGGTTAGGCAATACAGCACGTTTTTGGAATGCCTATTCGTTTTCACTTACATGCTAGAAGCAATCCAAAAATGGTCTAAATGGCTGCCAAAAGGCCTCAAATCGAAGTTTGTTCTGGAGTGACTCACGTTTGTTTTCACCTTCCAATTAAACTAAATTCGTAGTTACTAGAAAGTACGCATAGTGTTGTGTGTCGCGAAGTGATACTGCTCAACGAGGTCCGAAGGATAAAGGCTAGCACGAGGCAAGTGACCCCGGATGAGAAGACATCCCTATTCAATCTAAGGAAATATATTGCCAATTAGAATTATTTCCGAATGTGGAACACAAGAAATCATTTTTAATCATCACCATTTTTGCTAGGATGATTCAGACGGGGATCATACGGTATTTGTAAAATAAGAAGTTGTCAGAGGATCGCGTAAGTCTTAGCCCCTAGCTGGGCCTGTTAGGTAGGACCTAATTTAGGGCTGGCAAAATTGACAGGTCTTATTAACTCTGTTTCTGTTCCTTAAGGAATTTCCGCAACAACTACAACGTACAACAATGACACTAGAAAATCGCGAATTCATTTGGCATTTGCGTTTCGTTTCACGATTCCGATGAGTAGACCCCAACCCTTGATTCCAATTCTAAAAACTTAAAATTGGACCATAAAATTAGGCCTATTACAATCTGCCAACATCAGGAAATAATTTTTGCCAATGGCGCCTCGCCAGATAATCTGTGTTGTGATGTTGGCCCTGCTATGAGCAGAACGATCGCTTATTGCACTGTTTTAAGAGTACCAGGTTTCGAAATTTTACAGCCACCAAAATACGACTGAAAATTTGACATCTTCTGACTTTTAAAACACAATTTAGCTTAATCTAGCCATCGTTGAACATCTTTACCTACTACTGTTATGCACTCTTGTAAAATTCTGTGATATAACATTGCAAATCGATCCAAACTATAGCCGTATAAACGCTGCTCCGACATTCCCTTTTTCGGTCATGTAGTTTTGGCCGTTCGAAGTCGAGCACAAGCCTCTGTTCCCTCCTGATAATAAAAATAGTGGTTTTGGCTCTTGTTTCGCATGGCCTTTTCGCCGGTGTGGTGGGTGGGGGGGGGGGGGGAAGAGTCCGTCTCTTGCTCCAGTATTAAAGTACTCCCTTTGTTACTGTTAGCCTTGAGTTGCTGCTGTTTCGAAAATGTGAGACCTGTTTCTTGGATGGAATTTCGAAGTGCACCTTGGTTAATCCTCAGCCCCGCCAACAATTTGCAAAATAACATCGCATGGCCGCTAGCCGTCTAGATTTTATTTACGGTCATTGGCTGAATCAGGGT
>JAMKCH010026739.1:0-35385 GCA_023653785.1 Ophioderma brevispina
TGTATGGTTGAATAAAACTACATGCCAACTTACCATCTCAATACACAATGCAATACAAACCAAAATATATAATGCCAAACTAAAGACGGATGAGAACAGAAAAACACGTCTGACTTCGACGAAAACTGAAACTCTCGAGGAGATGACTCACAGTCGGTGTCTTAAACAGTAGACATGTATGTATATACATGCCCTGGTGTCACGACTGAGGCAGTTCCAGCACCACTTGTCCGTACTTTTCCAAATAGTCGCGAGTGCTCAACCACTACGAATAGTTGGGGCGTAATATAACATCATAGTAACCACAGTATTACATTTACAGGTGGACTATCTTTGGAATTAAGAGTGATTCATCCCATTATTGTACGTCTCCTGTAATGGGATTACCACTACTTCGATAGTGGATTTGAGCACTCTCGACTATTTGGAAAAGTACAGACCAGTGCTGGAATTGCCTCAGTCGTGACACCAGGGCATGTATATACATACATGTCTACAGGTTAAGACACGACTGTGAGTCTCATCGTATGAAGATCGGTACCCAGTGATCGAAAATGAGGGTATGCGTTGAAACTCAGAGTAACGGTTGCCTTTCCAGAGGTCTATCTTTGTAATTTAGTTTACGCTCTCCCAACAAAACATCCCACAGCCGGCCACATGTTACACCCAACCAGTTTACCACCAACGCTTTTAAATGGCAAGTGTAGCAAGAAAGCCCAAGAAGATCAAATTAAACCGTAAGAGGATCATATAGTGGCAACACTGGTTTTCACTTCCCCCCTTCCACTAGACGAACTAGAAAACGGTATTGCTAAAATTCAACCAGGGAAAACGCACTAGGGACTTGACAACATTTTAACTGAGCAGCTGAAAAACTTCCGCCCAGTAGCAAAGGAGGGCTTCTTGAGCTCTTTACACTTGCTGCCGTATTTCCCCACAGGTTCACAAAGATTTGGAGGAAAGCACGTGTTATGGCACTTCTAAAGTCTGGGAAAGATCAATCTAATACCAAGCGAGGCTATAGACCAATGTTGAAGAGACTCTCTCCAAAGCTTTGGATGAACCCAATCCTTATGAGGAAAAACCACGTACGTATGCAAAATCCATTCAAGACACAGGTGTGTGCTATCCATCGACGCAACGTGTGTGACCGTCTGGAACACCCTGGAGCAATGTGATAATTCTGTCTACTTATAAGTTTACCTTGGACAGCCCTCTTATAAGGAACCACATCATGAAACGAAGAGTAAAAGAGTTCAAGCAATAACAACTTGAACAAAACTAACTGGCACAGATAGGGCGTTTGCCCACATACCCTAAAGATCTATGGCACTGTCAGTGCTACTTTTAGTAGAGATACTTGCCCTGTAGGGAAGGTCATACTCATGCAGAGTAAGTTTGATCCAGCATTAAATACCTCCTGCCAGCTTATCACAATTATTTCTTCGCCCAACTCCAACAGACAACATATACTCCTAGGCAGGAAGGCGTCACGACATCTGTCCGAAGTGTACGAGAAGCAAACGGTAGCTGCCAAATATTAATGTAAAGAAACCCTATGTCCGGACAGAGCACCAGCTGCTAACCGCCTTAAATCCAGAGGGAGTTTCTTAAGCCACAAGTCACCAAACCCCTTGAAACAGTCTCAAGGAGTTTAAGAGATTCGCCTTGTGGAAAGAAAGGACTTGCTATCAACCAAGTAACATCATTGGTATTGAAACCTGATGAGCATCGCCCACCTGGAGAGATCCTCATGGGCTGAATGGCGATGTCTCAACAGGATTGAGAACCAGGAATCGGGCGATCCAGGTTTCCTGCAGAAGTGGGCCTACCTGGAAGCAGATAGGACACCACTACATGCAATTGTAGAACAGCGCCCAGGAACAATTCTTGGTCTGCCCAATGTTGGCGACAACAATGCACAGACAAGGACATTGCAGAATTCAGTCGGAAGCATACAGAATTGTACCCACCTTGGCTGGACTCCTATTTGAGAAGCAACTGGTTTTGAACGATAGAAAGAAGCGGCCTTGACAACAATTGGCATCCACCAAGACATCATCTATAAATTACAGCCACACTTTAGCAGTTTTTTGAAATGATTTTGATTGCCCTCGGTAGGTTGACCATACAGGTTCCACAACTGTGATGGCTGGGGGGGGTGGGTTGTTTACAAGTTCCCAAACCCAGTCAGCTGGATCTGGTAGCCTGGAGCTCGCATCAATGCTTGTCCCCAGCAATGTCCTAGCTGATATGCTGCTCTGTTTGAGTGTGGATACAGTGCATCTGAGATATGTGGAATGAACTCCATAGATCTCCATTTATGAGCCAAATAAATCTCTACGCGCTAATCAACACTCTCAGCAGGGCTTGCTCTGCCGTAATGAGGACAACAAATCTTCAATTGTTGGCATTAGTCCCTTTTAAGGTATCTTCTGAGGAGGAGTTATTCATAAGGTTTGCAACAGTTTTTACGACACAAGGAAGATGTTGCTTGACTTCCAATGCAGGGTTTTCTTATCTTTGTGCAACCGGGTTAGGTGTGCAACATCAGCAGAGACAAAGCGTTCTCTGGTCCTATAATGTTTTAGAATGTGCTGAAATTTATCAGCTACCATGACACATACTACTTTTACTATTAAATTTACAGTGGCTGCCATGTTTAATTTGGCAGCCATTTGAATATGCAGCCATTTGAGATATGTACATGGCATTTAAACAACAACATGTAGGTTTGGACATGTTGTGGGCCCAAAGTTTTAGAACAGCAAACTAAACCCATGGTTTTGCACTGTTAACTACAAAAAAGACCTTTTCCTGTTGCACGGCAACCATCTGGAATTTAGGCTCCAAGTGTGGACCGCCATTTGAATTAAACTACCCATTTTGGTGAATACACAGAAATATTGATTAAAAAGTTAACAAGTATTATAGACCTACATAATTAAAGGTTTAAACCCACATATTCGCCAAATTATAGGCTGTTGAGCCATATATTAATGCCTTTTTATAGGTGGCGGCTACTTTGAAAATGGCGCCATATTGGAAGGAAATTAATTTGGTCACTAGACCAGATTTGTTTAGCAATATTAATAGCCACCTCGTGCCAAATGGATACTTTTCACCAAAAATGCACAATAGTTTCACCATTCTACAATGACGATTGGGTGAAAGCGACTGTTATCTACTCGCCTCCAGTGACTTAGGGTTAGGGCAAGCCGAGTGATCTACTCGCTACAGTGACTTCGGTTAGGGGAAAGTCGAGTGATCTACTTGCCCAGTGACCTAGGGTTAGGGCGAAAGCCGAGTGCTCTACTCGCCCCAGTGACTTAGGGTTAGGCGAAACGTCGAGTGATCCACTCGCTACAGTGACTTGGGGTTAGGACGAACGCCCAGTAATCTACTCGCCCCAGTGACTTGGGGTTAGGGCGAAAGTCGAGTGATCTACTCTCTCAGTGACTTAGGTTTAGGGCGAAAGCCGATGAATCTGCTCGCTGCAGTGACTTAGGGTTAGGGTGAAAGTCGACTGATCTACTTGCTCGCCCCGGACTAGGTGTTAGGGTTACTGTTAAGTTAATTGTTAAACAATCACACAATCATACCTACACCATCTACTCGCTACAGTGACTTGGGGTTAGGGTGAAAGCGACTGATCTAACTTGTCGCCCCAGTGATTCGGTTAGGGTTAGGGCGAAGCGAGCGATTACTCTTCTCCAGTGACTTCAGGGTTAGGGCGAAAGCCGAGTGATCTACTCGCTACATGTTTCAGTGATTTATGGGTCCGAGGGGTGTGAAAGTCGACGTGATGAACTTGTCCCAGTGACTTAGGGTAGCGCAAAAGCCGAATGCATCACTCAGCTACAGGACTTAGGGTTAGGCGAAAGCAGACGTGATCTACTCGCCTCAGTGCCTTAGGGTTAGGGCGAAAAGCCGAGTGATCAACTCGCTACAGTGACTAGGGTTAGGGTGATGAGAAAGTCGAGGATTCTACTTGTCCCAGTGACTTAGGGTTCGGGCGAAAGCCGAGGATCTACTCGCCCCAGTGACTTAGGTTAGGGCGAAAGCCGAGTGATCTAATCGCTACAGTGACTTAGAGTTAGGGTCCTGTTAAAGAGTAATGTTAACAATCACAATCATACCTACACCAAAGTAAAGCTTTCGGATATTATTTCGACATTTTTAAACCATTTTTTAGTACATGGTGGACTACGTAAAAAAATCAAAATGATTTTATTGTAAAAAATGCTTTTCTCTTTTTAAAGAGGAATATTACCATCAAGAAAAAAAGGTTCGTGATAAAAGCACAAAATGGGTAATCGGTTTCACATTTTCAAGGATTTTAATTTGGAGAACATAAAAAAGGTATGTTTCTCAACAACCAATACAGTTTAGCGATTCAATGGCCATATTAAGGACTAATAACGTTTTCTGTAGTAAAAGGAGAATTAGCATCAAGTCGTGAAGACCAATGTTAATAATGATAAGCTTAATAACGCTAATAGCGCTCTCGTCTTTGATAGAAGTGGGTAAACAAGGCGGGGGGAAGGGGGGAAGGTTGCCCCCCACCCCTGACGACTTTGGCCGGGAAAATTTTGCAAAAATCATGCTAAATCAGCCGTTTTTTAGCTCTTGACCGGGGAAGAAAATGGCCTGTTGACCCCCTGGAGAGGGAAAATTTCCCCAAAACTGGGAAATTTGCCCTCTCAGAGCGGGTAGGCCCATTACCGTACTGCGTGATAATATCAAGTAAATTTCTTTCGATATCATTGTGTATAACTATAATTAGTGTCTCTAGAAACAGTAGAGAATCAAATAATGCCGATCCAATTGATAACATTGTTATTATCACGAATACCGCTAAGAGCACTCCTCCATACTTATGGACAAAAATACAAATAAACTAGCAATAATCATGCATAATATCGATAATTAATGATGATAGCGTATAATCAAATAAATGGTAAATCAAACTACGCGCCTATAGCAAAAAGCAAGAATTACTAGCGATATATTTATAATATTTGTAATTAAATTAATTTTAATTTTTTATTTATGTTTAAAACATTATGGTATTTATAAAGTTGAAATTAAACCAAGCTAGTGATACCAATGCTAATCATTGTAATTAACGGGATTAGGCCAAATAGCGCTAATGAACGCTCACCATATTTATTGACAAATTACAATTATAGCGATACTTTTGCTAGTAACTGTAATTAACCCTAATAGCGCTATTAGCGCTAATGGCTGGTATCTAGTAACGTTAGATTACGCACAACTAGCGACACCAATATTAATCATTGTAATTAAACGCGAGTAGCGCTATTAGCGCTGGTTATATATAATTAGTTAGGATTACACACCACCTAGCGATACCAATGCTAATCATTGCAATTAACACGATTAGCGCAATGCGCGAAAAGCGCTCTTCCCTAGTATGACAAATAAAATCACTAGTTGATATCAAGGCTATATGCTAAATTAGCGCTAATAGGGCATTAGCGTAATAGCGTGGTCTTATTAACCTAGTTAGGACAAATTAGAATTACTAGCGATACTATTCCTAATATCTGTAATTAACGCTATTGATTTAGACGTTTTGTGTAGATGAGTGCTGATCTCTAGTTAAGTTTGATTATACACCACTAGCGATACCACTGCTAATCTTGATAATTAACGCGATTAACGCAAATAGCGCTAATTAGCGCTCTTCCCTAGTTATGGACAGATACAATCACTAGCGTATCCAGTGCTAATATCGTATATTAGCAAAAATAGGGAGTAAGTTGAGATATCACACAACTAGCGATCTCAATGCTAATAGCGGCGCTCTGCCCTAGTTATGATAAATTAAAACTCACTAGTGATACAATGCTATATCGTTGGTGATGTGTTGTTGAATTAGCGCTAATAGCGCTGAGTCTTTATACCCTGTTAGGACAAAGTAGAATTACTAGCGCGATACTTATCCTAATATCTGCAAATTAACGCTAATATCGCATAGCGCTAATAGCGCTGCTCTCTAGTAAGTTTAGATACACACCACTAGCATCCAATGCTTAATGTATATTAAGCGTTTAACGCAAATAGCTTGCTATAGCGCTTTTCCCAGGTAGACCGCTACAATCACTAGCGAATCAGTGCTAAATCGTATATTATCCGAATACCGCTAATAGCACTCCTCCCTACTTATGACAAAATACAAAAAACTAGCAAGATAATTGATAATATCTATAATTAATGCTGATTAGCGTTATTAATAAATAACTGTTAATCAACATTAAGCGCAACTAGACAAAAGCAAGAATAAAATTACTAGCGATATATTTATAATATTTTAATTAACACGCTAATTAGCGGATCTTAGCGCAAATAGCGTTCATCTCTAGTAAGTTGAAATTCACCAAAACTTGTGGATACTAATGCACTTCATGGAATTAACAGGTGGATTAAGGCAATATAGAGGCTAATAACGCTCATCCGAGATTTATGACAAAATACAATTTTTTATATTTTTAAAATGTTTGCAGTAATTAACCCTAATAGCGCTATTAGCGCTAATTGCGCGTGGGATCTAGTATACTTTAGATTAACACAATAGCGACACCAATTATTCAATCATTGTAATAAACGCGATTAAGCGCTATTAGCGCTTGTTTCTATTATAGTTCGTTAGGATAAACACACCTAGCGATACCAATGCTAATCATTGCAATAAACCGATAGCGCAAATAGAGCTAATAGAGCTCTTTCCTAGTTTATGACAATTAAAATCACAGTGATATCAATGCTAATATCGTTTAAATTAGCGCTTATAGGGCTATTAGCGCAATAGCGCTGTGGTCTTTATTAACCCTAGTTAGGACAATTAGAATTAATAGCGATACATCCTTAATATCTAATGAAACGCTAATAGCGCTCTTAGCGCTGATCCTCTAGTAAGTTAGATTACACACACTAGCGATACCAACTGCTAATCCTTGTAATTAACGCAGATTAACGAAAGTAGCCGCTAATAGCCGGACCTCCCTAGTTAGCACAAATTAGAATTACTAGCGATTACTAGTGGTTATATTGAATTAACGCTAATAGCGCTATTAGCGGATAGCGCTGGTCTCTATATAGTGAGTTAGGATTTACACACAACTAGCGATATTCTATGCTAATCATTGCAATTAACGCGATTAGCGCAAATAGCGCTTAAAAGCATGTCCATAGTTATGCCCAAATTAAAATCACTAGCGATATCAGTGCTAATATCGTTTATATTAGCACTAATAGCGCTATTAGCGCTAATAGCGATGGGTATATAGTAAGTTTATATTACGACCAACTAGCGATACAATGCTAATCATTGTAATTAACGCGATTAGCGCAAATAGCACTAATAGCGGTTCCTCCCTAGTTATGACCAACTTAGAATTACTAGCGATACTAGTGGTAATATCTGTAATTAACGCAATAGCGCTGGTCTCTATTAGTTAGTTAGGGATTATACACAACTAGCGATACCAAAATGCTAATCATTGCAATTAACACGCGATTAAGGCGCAAAGAGCTAAAAGCGCTCGTCCCTAGTTATGACAAATTAGATTACTACGATCATTCTGCTAATATCCTTTTAATTAACGCTTAATAGCGCTATTAGCGCTCCTATTAGTAAGACAAAATTGAATTATAGCGATACTATGCTAATATGCTGTAATTAAAACACTTAAGTGCCTAAGGGTGGGGGGGGGTTCCATAGTACCAAGATTTGTTTTTCGGCGATCTCTCGTGAAAAATATTTTCGAATCTAATTTTGTAATTGTGTAAACTTAGTGAGCGCTTCTTTCCATAAAAAAAAAAATACTAAAATTCTAGCCCGTTAATGAGACAATTAGCGTGGGTCCCTAGGAACCCCCCACGTAGGCACAATGGGCGTGTGATTTAAAAATAAAAATTAACAAACACTGTGCCAGAAATATTTTTCTGCTTTATTATGTTCATAGGAATGAAACAAAATTAATTAATTACATAATCAGAAGAAAAAAAATTAACCTTTATGTGCTGAAAAGAAGCGATTCATCATCGAGCGACCGCGCGCCATTGCTATACAAACATATGGCAATAAGTCTGCACCCACAAAAAATACAAGAATGGACAAAATGGTAATGTTTGGGTTAAAATTATATGTAAATGGGTACTTCTAGAGCAGATTATAAACATCAAAATGATTTGCAATGTGTATGCTGTGGAAGGCGCGGTAGCGGAGTTTGAAACACATCATGTTACTTTTTGAGCGATTTTCCCGCACTTTCGCGAAAAAACGATTTGCCCCTAATTTCCAGACGATAAATCGGAACGCATTTAGATTGAAACTGTGGCCTTGTATTCTGCCCCATCAAAGGTGGGATGGATTTCTTGAAAATTCAAGGGAAAGTGGGTTCCTTTAGGGGGGGTGGTTCCATGGAACCCCCCCCCCTTTAGGCCACAAACGTGAGTGAAAACACCTTAGGCACTTAAGTGTTGTAAGTATAATAGCGTATAGCGATAATAGCGCGCTGGTCTTACCAACTAGCGTAAACAACGGCTATAATATAATTAACGCAAAATTTTAGCGCTAATAGTATGGTTTATGCTAGTTGATGCTAATAGTGTAACAAGAGTTTTGGCCTAGCGCGATTAGCGCAAAACTGCCGTGGATTTATACGCTAAAAAAGGCTAATAACACTCTTAGCAAAAAAAGCGCTATTGCGCTAAGGACCATTATGCGCAGCTCACATTACCAACAAGGTCCAAGAATTGTATGGGAATTGCAGGAGGATCTTAACAGAAGCGACCAGGCACAATAAATTCCAAAGATCACAGTGATGACAACAACACCAACATCAGCTTAGAAAACTGGGCTGCCGGGATGGAACCCGGGGCCTAGCACATGCAAAGCGCGCGCTTCATACACTGAACCTACAACCCCTTTGATGGTGGTGATTGGTTAGTCATTTTGTAGCGCATTGCTAATTTGTACCCCCGAATATAATTCTTTACAGGGGACATTTGAGTTATTCCGTGTTCAATAGACATCCCAATTCCGCATTGTAACTGTTTTTGAAGGAGGAAGTTAAGAGGTAGTCTTCAGTATTTGGACTCCATCATTCGAAAGAGGATGCTTTCAAAAGAATTTCGAGGAGTGTAATTTCTATGCACGCTTCATCTCATGAAAGAATGATAATTAAATTCCTCTTTTTATATCATTAAAGAGACTTTCAAGCAAATCCCTGATTCAGACAACCTTAGCTACAGTTAAGTCAGTGCCTTCTTCGATTGGCTAATCTTAACGAATTAAACATTCGAGCGCTTGGGGAACTAAAAGTGAAATGACGATCTCGTGTATAATGAAGAAGCCGAAATATATTATGCGTTGGCCGGGAATCGAACACGGCACAATTGCGTGGAAGGCAAACTATGTGAAACAATACACCACCAAAGACTGTATGATACAGCTCAGGCGATGCAATAAATACCTTTCTCTCTCTGCCCTCTGCTTTATATTTTGTCAATAAATAATGTTGACTAAATGAAATCGATGTAATGTACCGGCCGGTTGAGCCTGTATTGTATTCCGAATCACACAAATGAAGATGATATCCAGTAAAACAAAAAGGAACACACGAAGCCGCGAAGCTCACCTGCTGTAACTGACCAAAATGATTAAAACATTAACACACGGTCCAAGAATTGTATGGTAATTGCAATATGGCATCCTTTACAGAAAGTGACCAGTCACAAGTAAATGAAATTGACATTCATTGACACAACCACCAACATCATCTCAATTAGAAACTGGAGCTGCCTGTCACATGGAATAGAATACCAATATTTTTTTTTTTTTACAATTTGGTGTTTTTTAGTTTTTGTGTTTTTTTAAAAGCATTCTTGTCCATGGTTGTTGTTAAATACACTGGTCAAGTCTTGGACATTGAACCTTGGGTGCATTCTTTTTACAAAGGGTTTTATTTGTCTCAATTAGTGATCACGCCCATGCCCACAACCCATCTAGATTTCTTTTAGCAGCTATCAATGGTAGCAATTGTCTGATTTGGGAAGTGTATCCTATTGACGCGGTTGCTTTGAAGATGATACTGATTTGTTAAACTGCTAGTTTTGGTAGAAGAATTTTTAGGTGGGGCAAGTCAATGTTCACGCCTCACTAACCTCCGCCGAGTCGAGTCATGCCTTGAGAATGTTCCTCAACATTTAGCATTTCACGAGAAGACCAAAATATGATCTACATATTATTTATAGATAGTGTATCACCACACGGACCAACCTATAGAATAGGTTTATAATGCCTGCCTACCTTTGATTTGGTTGGCCATTTGTGATATATTGGGGGGGTGAGGGGGGGGGGGGAAGCAAAATTCTGGCAAATTTATCAGTGATGGTGAACTTTACTATGGGAATAAGGGTCTCACTGTTTTTTGATACTTATTTTGTCAGCTACACTTCAAAGTGGATGAGGCCATCCAACCAGATAGTCCCACTGCACATGGGGACTCGCTTCTGAATGCTGTGAGTACTACCATTTTCGGCACATTGTAATTAAATCATTATTTTGCTGTAATCTAAAAGTTCATGGATTTCCATTTAACTCGGATAAAATTTGCAAGTTTTTACTTTGGGTGGCAATTTTCAGCGAACTTTATGACATTGAACTTTCTTGTAAAAATGTAAATACATTTGCAATTCAAAACCCGAAAACTGTAAAATGATTATTTAAATTTGTGTCATCACGTTTAATAACAAGTAATTTAAAAAAAAAATGTATGTTTTTTAAAAATTTCCAATTTAGATAGATTATTTTAAGAACAACATTAACAAGCATTTAAAAGAGGATTATATGGTTTTCTAGTTTGAAGTTTGCACTTTAATTAAAGAAACATGTATAAAAATAAATATACCCTTATTTAAGTAGATGTTCGATACATTAATCGAGATGCATTAAACCAATCGCAATTGTTTTACCCCTTTGATCTCCCGTTTGACCTTTTGACCTGGTATGGTGACTTTGACTCTCAATGTTGTAAGTTTAATTTAACGTAGTTACACCTTCCTGCCCATTTTCCAAATAAAGAAAATAGAAAAGGGTCCCAATTGGGTGCAAAATATGTAAATGCATCCCTAAGATTAAAAGCTTTAACTTGTGTACGTAAAACTGTCATTTCAATAAAGAAAAGAAAAAACGCCCAATTGGCGCAAATGTGTTAAAACTAAATCCCCACATTATGAGCTTTAATTTAACTTAGCTTACACCATCCTTCATTCAAACAAGAATATAGAAAAGGCGCCCATTGGGCGGCAAAATAGTATAACACTGCATTCTAAGTTACGAGCTTTAACTTGTATGTATGGCCCACGTAAAAACTCTAACTCTCCTGTCATTTCAATAAAGAAAATAGAAAAGGCGCCCATCTGGTGCAAAATATGGGTAAAAACTAAAACCTGCATCCCTAAGTTACGGGCTTTAATTTGATGTACGTAACTCTCCTGTCATTTCAATAACGAAAATAGAAAAAATGCCCCATTGGTGCAAATGTGTGTCAACCTGAATTCCCAAGTTATAAAGCTTTAATTTACAGGTAGGTTGACACCTTCCTCGTTCATTTCAATAAAGAAAATAAAAAGGCGCCCAATTGGTCGAAAAATATGTAAAAACGCATCTCCCCAAGTTTAAAGCTTTATTTATGTACCGTAAAGAAATCTCTCCTGCCATTTAATAAAGAAAATGATAAAAAAAAAACGCCCCATTGGGCGCAAATGGTGTGTAAGAAGGAATCTCCCCAAGTTCTACTTGGAATATAATGTAGGATTTAAACCTTCCTGGTTCCTGCCATTTCAAATAAGATGTTACCTAAATTTTCGTCTTAAATAATATCCCTTCCCAATTTTTTGCCTTTCACACCCCTTGTCATATACCTCTTGCTCCCCGTAGTTTAACTTACGTGGCCTGATCATTTTCATTATAACTCCTTTCGTTACCTCACCCTTTAATCTATCCTAATCCCTGCAACGTTTTAAAACCAACTCCCCATTTTCCCAGCCGTCTTTGGCAGAGACTAAAAATTAAGAAATACTTTTAAAGGCCATTTTAAAACCTGCATGATGTTTATTCTTTGTCTGAAATTGCATCTCTTACAACACCCAACACTAAAACTCCAAAATTAAATAATACGGGTAATCATTTTCATAAAGAAAAACATTTGGAAGACTTGACCGTCAGATATAGAAATAGACGCCTTCGCAATTTTGAGAGGCCAATGGTTTCTATAGTCGGGTCGCTAAGGCGACGCGACAAAAAATATTGGTCAGATAAAATTTAATCGCCATTATGGAAAGAAGATTTTAACATTGTTTTGGGTTTCTGCACAAGATTAACGGGGTTAAAATTGATTCCTTTTCACATATATACGGTCTAAATAAAATTGTTCTGTTTTAAATATAAGTTATGAGAGCATTGTAATGGACATAAACCCGTTCAGGTGGATTTCCATATTTGTACAATACAGTGCACCTTTCGTTTGGTTGGGGATCTGACTACGATGGAACTGAGTTATTTCCGTGGATTGAATTTAAGTTTTGGTTGGGAATCGTGCACAGCGTACTCTACACCTTTTTTGAAAGCACAGGGAGAACCTATAGAACATCACACTGAACTCTATAACAGAATCATAGCACTAATTCTATTCCAACATAGTTTAAAACCATCAAAGTACGGTTTAATTAGATAAAAATCGACCTTCAATCAACGGTACGTTCCAGTACAACGTTTGTTAATCGGTGGGTAACAGCTCCTCCTGATATAAAAATCTTTGAAATCTTTAAAATTTACAATATTTTGAAGAATACCTGAAGTGTGAGCATTTTATAAACTTATCAAATCAGAAACTGTATTAGAACCATGCATGAGATTCTCATTTTCGAGATTAAACTGACATCAGTTCGACATGGTTATCGCTATCAACAGCCCAACGGTAAAAACAAATTCAACATAACAGAAGTTAAAATATTCAATTTGGAGGGTTGTCGAGGTAGAATTATACGTATGGGCGCGCTTGGACATCATTTTAGAAGTATGACTTTGTTACAGGTTACAATTGAATTTTCTAACGCTGGTTTTTTCTTAAAGAGTCGGAAGTGATCGGAACATTTTCATAATTATGTTTTCACAGATTCTTAACAATTACGGGTCCATAAAAATCACCAAAACTGCAAGCTTATTTTCTCAGTCGTACTCCCCAAAGGAATGACTGATTTTGATGGGGTTTTCGGTACTTCTGAAATAATATCAATATTAAAAAACTAAAAAATCTTAAAAAAAAAAATATGGAAAATTGAGTGGTACATGTCACTTTCCAAAAACCCCTGAATCAGTCAGCAGGGTCACAAAATCCCTTAAAGTTTTGTGGAGCAGCTTTTTGCTTATAAAGAACCCGTGAGTCCTGCAAAGAGAATATAGATCAACAGAACGGCCTCGGTGTATGCCATCATACACATCTCTGTGCCCTAGCTTTTGTCGAGATAATGGGTAATAATGAATTGGTAATTGGTGGGTTTTTTCGTGTTTTTAGCTTCGCTAGTAGGTCCATGGTTAAACTCATCTTGTTTTTCCATACAATGCTATCTAAGTAGATAGCTGTGTTTAGAAGGGTTTGGTAGGCTGTGTATATAAGGACTAGCGACGAAAATAATTCAGGTAGGTTCTGAAAAAAAAGGCCCACTTTTTTTATCACGCACGTGACTGAAGAATGTCCACAAATGTTAGGGGGTTGCTTTAATGATTTAGGTTCCTAAGGGGGGAGCGCATCAGCCGTTTTTTTTGGCGAACGTCGAAGATGTGTGTAAGAGTTTTAATTTTTTTGGGGGGGGCGGGGGGGCATCAGCCTAGGAGCTGATATTACAAAGCACACAATTTCGGGGACACAATTGGCAAATTGTATAGTGATTCCATTCAATGTGACAATTAAGAGTGTACTCATTTTGTGATGAATCCCTTGGCAATCCGGGATCTAAGGGTACGTTTTAAACCTTATTGGTAGTGAAATTTGCTTCCAAAACATATTTTAAATATTTATTTGGAGTAGAATAGGATAACGTTTTTTTTAAGCAGTATTTCAACTTTTCCAGATATTATTGGAGTAAGCAACAAACGAGCCGGACATTAATAACGAATGGGTACAACATATGCACGGGTACTGGAGCAGCAAAATTTAGCAACCGTTAAGAATCACTTAGGAAAGTTTTCGCATATAAAAGGGTTTTTAATCGGTGCACCGAAAGTGCATACAATGGATCACACGACAGGGGCTTTTTTTCTACGAGCTATACTTTGTTTCATCACCTGTAAGGGCCCCTCCATACTTTCCAGTCGCAGCGATCGATTTTCTGCTTGTGAGCATGCGTCACACTTGATCATGCGTAACACTTGACGCATAACCCCAGCAAGCGCGCGCAAGTGGCCTGTAAGCCTGCTATTAACTAAACGGGGATCCGTCTGCCATTCCAGGTCCAGCTGTAGGGTATTTAGCCGGCTTACTATTTTCAGTTTGTATACTTATGGACCCCATCTTTTTCAAATTCATGCTGGGACAATTGAATATTAATTATTAAAGAACACTATACAGATTGTTTGAATCTTAAAAGGACTTTGTATTATGGAATAACATCCAATTTTTGGAAAAATAAAGATTTGATGACGTCACGGCATTGATTTGGTTTAATTATTTGCTTCTGGGGACCCATTCAGGTAAAAATGACGTACGTATCCTACATTGAACAAAACAACCGATTATCGTAGCGTACGTTCTGTTCTTTGACATCAGTAGGGAAAAGGTAAAATTCTGTACTGTTGAAGACCTAATTACGACGGTGTCTTTTGGAAAAAAATAAGAGGCACTTTGGCAGAGGGTCGTGTAAAGACCTTGATTTAAAATAGTCCGATTTATAATATATCGGTCGCCCCCGAAGGGCCCTGAATCTGATACCCTGGACACGTTACCTGGTACCTGACACGTGACACCACACTATTCATCTCGATACCGTTTATAACTACATACGGCAAAGCAGCAATCATTCTGTAGTCTCTGTTGTCACAGCGTATCGATCAAGATGTGAAGACTATACATGTTGTTTGTCAGGAGGTCGGATACGATCTGCTCGATTGGGCATTGGGGATTTCCAACGGTATTGTGAAACTGCTACAATGCATTTACTACGGCGTCTCGGTCCCGTGACATTAAAAAATCATCTCTTAAATCTTTGTTTCAAAAGATCTTAGTAAATATCATGATAATAAGAAAAAATATGAAGTTTCCCATCAATCATGCTTCTGTTAAATTACCTGTGCATAACTCAAAACTCAGAAACTTCCCCTTCAAAGTAATCTCTATCAACATAATACCCTTAACATACGCGCCATGGCTACAGAGCTATGCGCTACAGAGCTATGCGCTCCGATACACTCTAATATCAAAACAGCCCTATTAAAATTATTATACAAACCCCAAACCATGCAACTCCTGGATCTAACCAACATGTTATCGAAAGGTTCTCGATCTTAACGTCTTTAACCAATAGGCTTTATTATACTCCATGGTAATTTCGGGAAATATTTCACAAGCCCACTTGATACTACATGTATATTAGAGAGTTCTGAGATGAATGTATTTCTCCCTGTTGATAACACGCCAGATTTTAACTCTTCCCTGCGCCCCACTCTGACATCTGGGTACGGCCCTGATCACACGGGAAAGATGGCAGTAAATGAACATTACTTGGTTCTGGACCCTTTTACAATCTCCACATCGTCGAAGGAGACTATTCCAACCGCACGCGCAATCGTTTCGCTTCGACGGAAGTATGTCATTGGGCCTATAGCTACCTATTATTTGAACTTCTATTTATATCCCGATGAATTAATGTCCGTTTTAAAACTCGCGTCTCATTTCACAAGGCGTGCCCCGCTATTACGTCACACATTTCCGCGGTGCGTGCGGTAGTGTTGCTTGCATGTGGTCCACGCCATATAATTCTACTCAATTCGCGGGTTGAAAAGATGGATGATGACCAAAGTATAATATAGCTTTATTAACGAGACGTGTCAAAGAACACGCCTGGTTAATTACGCACGCACGTTTTCACAGCACCAAGTTCGGTTTTTTTAAGTTTCGCAAAAGTATCGTTCACATTAGCTGTTCTCAGCGATTTTCTGGAAGAGAAAATTGGTGACCCATTTTTTTCCTATATTTTGAAGGAGAAGTTATTCAAAGTTAGATCTTAACCTATGTCAACATCTGAAAACCGTTTTGCTCTTGTTTGCTTCTTAAACAATAGGGTAAGTCATGGTTTTATTTCATGATTCCCCTTAATGAAAGGACATTCAAATTTATAACATCTTCGGCCTATTTAAATCATGGATCCGACACCTTAAAGTTTACACTGATTCAGAATGTCATAATTAAGTTTGGCTGTCTAAAAAGGTGACAGTTATGTACATCTTCAAAAAACACACCATTTTAAATATTCAATCCAATTTCAACTGAAACCATATAAAGTCTCGCAAAAGAAAATGTCTTTTGTGATAGGAATAGATGACTTTATGCAATATTCTCATTTGACGCAGGTTGTCAATGTTTTTAGAGTCGCCTTACTCATAGCCACTCTACAACGGGAAATCACAAGGGAATTTATTATGGACTCTCTTCGCACAATATTGGTTTCAAGGTTTATTTCGTTTTCGTATCTGTAACACTTACTATGCCCTTTTCCGGCGGACTATAGATCGTATTTTCATAGCCAGTCCATGTTGGTGTACAAATAACGGCATTCCCAGTCCTACAACAGTCACCTATCACTGCTAAACTGGACGATTGACAGTTTAATTTATTGTAGTCCTGGAATTTATGCATCTTGGCCCACCAACTTCTGGTGGCTGACGTCATATTGATACGTCTATAACTCTTTTTTCCCGGTCTAGCTCTTTACCATAGTATCTGCCTATCATAGTGATCTTTAACCAATAACGACATGTACTACTACTTTTCTTCAAATAGCATTTGTACTTTCTCTTCTATCTTCGTTTTTTTTCAAATTAATGTTCAGGCTGAAGGGCATCCCATGTTCCTTTTCGGAAAAATCGTGGTCTTTCCGGCCCTTCCTTTCTTTGCTTCCCTCATGTTCCGAATCCATTTCATAAGCCTCTCAAGGTTAAGGCACTGCATTGGCAGCAGTAATTTTTCCGGCCTTCCCGTTCGTACTTAGGGGGTGAACTGCGGGCTTGGACTGCTTCACTTGCAGATATCTTGCCCTTTGATGACCCATTTTTGGCTGCCCTCAATATTCCAGAGTGTTCTTTATTTTGACGGCTTGTCTGTGACTACGAGTTCGATCTTGGGATCATTCACTCATTGGTGGTTCATTAAGCCTACTCACGGGGCATAATGCGAACATTTCTGGTCTATACCAAAATATATCGCTATGATGGCAGACGCCTTTTTGCAACTGCTTTCGTCCTTTTCGAACTCCCATTGCGTACGTCCCAACTCTTCGATACTGAAAGATCTTCTTCAACCCTAAACCTTGTTCGAGGAGATGCAGAAACCCACTTAGGCGGGGCAAGTTTGGTCCAATGGCTTTGCATAAGACTTCCCAGTCTCTGGTCATCAGAACTTCTTTTTTTTCTTTCCACCAACAGGTCATATTGCTCACGAAACCCCCGGCGCTCTTTGCTGACAGTATAGAGGCGGGAGGAATATCCTTCGATTCCGTTTTTGTCATTCACGTGTACAGCATTAATATTTGGTATACCGAATAACCCACCACCAAAGAAACGGTCCTTCCGGCATTGAACTTCAACTGCATCTAACCTGGAGTTGGCCTGTATTAAATAGAGAAATAATTTGAAAACATGAAAAATATACCATCCACCAATTAAATAATTTCGTGTTGAAAGGTGTATTAATTGTAACTCTTACAATTATACGCTTTCCAAATATTTTAACGGGCCATGGTCCTAGCTTAAACCTCGTCCCAGAACACCAGAAGAAAGCTATTTTTTCCTGCCGGGGATGAAGCCGGGCCTCGCACATGCAAAAGCGCGCTGCTCTACCACTGAGCTACAACCCCCTTGATGTTTGTGGTTTGGTTTTAGCCATTTTTTGTACCACATTTGCCTCAATTTTTTAACTCCAGAATGATTCTTTACAGGGGATTTTTGAGTTATTCTCCTAAGTCATAGACATCTCAATTCCGCTATTGTAACTGTTTTTGCAAATGTGAAACTAAAGAGGTGTGCGACAAATCATATAGAAAGAGGATGCATTCAAAAGATTTCATTTGAGGATTTTAATTTCTATGCACGATTTTCCTCTTCATTGCAAGACTTTTATATCATAAAGACTTTCATCAAGCAAATCCCATGAATCAGACAACTTTAGGGTACACTTTAAGTCGAATCGAATTAACATTCGAGAGCTTAGATGAACTCAAGTGACTGAACGATCGCGTGTATAATGAAGAAAGACGACAATATTTCCTGACCGGACCTCTCGAACCCGGTACAATTGCTTGAAGGCACTGGTGTGCACACATGCACCACCACGCTATAATATACAGCTCGGGCGATTGCAAATGGAAATCTTTCTCTCTCTGCTTTTCTTATTGCAAAAAAGAAGATGGTGGATCTAATGAAACATGATGCATGTAAGCTCCACGTTTAGCCTTATTGTGATTCAGAATCACACATAATGAGATAAGTAAAAACAAAAAGGAACACTAAGACACGAATCTCTCACCTGCCGTAAAGAAACGGCTAATATCCGTATTCTAAAGTGAAACGTTAATTATTCAAGCATTAGCACAGGTTACGATATTATTGCTAATATCCCCATTTTGGTACAAGTCCTAGAAAAAGGCGCTGTTAGCTCTATTTCGCTAATATCGTTAATATCAAACATAACACAATATAACCTTATTCTTGATAATATATAAATAAATCCTAAGTCCTAGGAAAGGGTGCTATTAGCGCTAATATCGCTGATATCAAGCATTAGCAAAGATTACGCAATTAGTGCTATATAAATATCCTATACCTAGGAAAGGGCGCTATTAACGCTAATATCGCTAATACAAGCCTTAGCAGCAGATTACCCTAATAATTGCTAATGAATATTCTGAGTCCTATGAAAGGGCGCTATTAGCGCTAATATCGCTAATACCGAACTAATCAAAAATTGCGCTAGTATCGCTAACACGAATTACTGGCACATAAAAGATAATGGAGCATTAGCAATTTCAACTTATAATTTGCAATTATGCTAAAAATGTTCTTAGTCGTAGGAGAGTTGCGTTTGAGCGCTAATAGTTCTAATATCGCTTTTACCGACATCATGAAATATTGCGCTATTATCGATTTATGAGTACTAGTACATGTAACGAGAATTGAGCTATAAGCCAATTTATAACGTACAATTTTCATTATGCTAAAAATCAATGTTCCTAAATCCAGAGAGTGCGCTATTGGCGCTATTAGTGCTAATATCGCTAATACCGAACATTGGATTGCACTATTATCGCCAATATCCAAGAAGTAGCATACTTGAAGGCATTTGACCTACTGTATCAGTATATATCAGAAGAAATCAGCTATCTGCGCTAAGATCTTAACTCACCAATGTAGCACGAATAATGCTATTATTAACTGGATGAAAGACTAGGAAAGGGTGCACTATTCTAGTAATGCAACCCATCGTGTCACCGGATGAAAAAGTTGTTTGGACAGCGTCGATTAGTTGGGAGAGGAGGCAGAATCTGTGACCCGATTTCACCTGTTTCATGAACGCTGAGATAATCTGGTCTTTCACCATTACATAGAGGGTGCAAAGCTTAGCTTTTGTTTCCTTCCATCCAAAGCACGGGTGCTCAAAAGTCAATAACATTCAACTAACCTTTACATTGAATCCATTGAAGCAATCGATTAGTTAGAATGTATTGAGAGTTATGTTGCTGTGTTTAATGTGTTTACGTTGACCTGATTATTTCATTAAGTCAGAAATGATTTTTCTCTGCTACCACACATGCTCCAATATATTTCGCTTGAATTGTACTTTTCATCCACTTCACATCCCCCTCATTCAATGCCAATACTACCTTCGGAAAAATACAAGAAGTGACACGATGGGTTGAATCTACTATAGTGGGGGGGGGGGGGCGATCAAAAGCGTTAGTACCAGAAATTTAGCCACAGATTCACTATTATCGGCAACATAATCCACAATTATCGTCACATGGGCCTGCTATATTTAGTATTTTGTAGCGGTGTGATTGCATTTTTTTTATTATTATTTTGCTTGCACATACCTACAATGGTTACATATAGAACTATATAACTTACATACTGCAGTGACATTGAATCCTTTTTCATACCTCTTATAGGGCATACCAATACATTTACATTTGGCTTTAAAAACAATTACACATTGCCATTTTAAGCCACTGTGTTCTTTCACTTTCTATTGCAATGTGAAATTTTAACCCAAAGATTGCTTTGTTTTTGCAAAATTTTGCTCAATTATAAAAAAAAATGTTTCATTTAGAAAATATTTATACTTTAACTGCTTGTTTTCAGTAATTTTCAAAAGTCTCGATTTGTAAAGAGTGAAAGCTGCAATGGTAATCATACAGTTTACTACAAGTTTAGGGCTTTGATTTCTGTTTGTTTATGGTTTGTTTTCCAAATACTATATGTTTTATGGATATTTTTAGGACAGGGAAAATCATTTAATCTGACGATGACCTGAAAATCTTTCCAAAACTGTTGCTGTAGCTATTACATTCGATAAAAGCATGATTATAATCAATTTAGTCAGATAGCACCATGTGGATAATCGGATATTTTCCATTGGGTGAGTTTGGATTTTTGTTGGAATTATTCTAAATATAAGTTTGTAATTAAATTAGCAACTTTCCTTTCTCTTTTTCTAATACCGTTCAATGGTCCAGACATCCTCCCATACTGGTATTTCACGAGCTCGCGTGTCCATTTTCCTTGACCACATGTATTTTGATTTGTTTGGTACCACTGTCATAAATATACTTCGATTTCCATTTATTTATACTTAAGTAAAATTTCTCCATCAAATATTATGAGAATTGCTCAAATGAGTATTACTCTTATAGGTTGACTATCTACTTTCATCAAAGAGATTAAACCCAATTTTTTTGGTATTGACTTTAAGATAGGTATATTTCTGCCATCCAATTTCTTACTTTGGGCAGCTTTGTTCTCTATAAAGCAGCGAAATTTTACAGCATTATTATAAGATCTTTACATAGATTATCCCACTTGATATCCAATGTTTAATATACATGTTTTTCTTTTAGTCTACATCTTATCATTTCCCCATATAATCTACTCTTACCTTTGAAGAATCATTGATAGTGGTCGTCGTTTGGCCCCCCCTTAATTGCTTTATGCCAAGCTAAAACAAGTTCTTTATAGAATGCTGATAAAGTTACTGAGAGAAGGAGCATCATTTGCCTCAAAAGTGGCATTTTCAAAAATTAGAAAATTTGGACCATGTACATTTTTAGGGATCGGTGAAAAAGACATTTCCATCTACCATCTTCATCATATAAGAACCGTTTTACCAACCCACATCCATTTCAACTTAACATTGAGATTCAAATCACACTTTTTATTTAAAAAAAACAAAAAAAAAAAAAAAGAAAAAAAAAAAAAAAAAAAAGAAAAAAAATTCCCACCCATGTTACATTTTCGTATCAAAGTTTTTTCTTTTGATTTTTTTCTGACGTTTTAATTCCATAAGAATTTTGATAAAATGAAATTAATTTCGTTTACCAACTTAACTGGATTGGGAGAACACGTCATAATGTAAGTCAAATTCGCGACAATCCAATGATCGTATTATAGTTGCTTTACATAAATGTCCAACTTTCTTCTTGTCCATGTATTCGATTACGTTAACCATTTATCTTTCTTTTCCTGCCAAACCCGTTCATAGCATGCGTCCATTTATGACCAAATATACACCTAAAGTTTTGATTTTACAGTTTCATTGACTCAATTGATACACGAGGTTTTTTCAAAATGATCAAAAATACAAAAAGTAAAAAAAGTAAAAAATTTTACTTATTTTTGGACCACAATGTCCAAACGAATCTACAATATCAGCCGAATTATCTAAAGATTTCTTGTTTGAACCGAAAAGAGTTGTAACATCATCATATGAGTTATATGCAAATCACCATAATTGTTATCCTCTTCACTTATACTGATACCCCCTTGAACTTGTACTTTGCCTAATCTGAAGTGCTAAAATTTCTGCAACATAATAAACAAAAGTGGCTGTGAAATAGGACACCCTTGACTAAACCTCTATTCAACTGAAAATTCTGATTTCCATGCACATATTTAGATGGAACTTTTCTATATTCGAATACATAACCTTATCCAGTTGATAAAGGATGAACCAATATTAAATCTTTTTAGCAGGGGACTGTAGTGTAAGATTGTGCGCTTCCGGATACAATTGGGTGATTTTTGCACACAGTACTTTGGGCATTGATAATTCCTACAATTGATGGAAGCACTTGACAACCCCCCTTAATGGCTCCCCAGCTTAGGTTTCAAAGTTATACAGGTCAAACTTTAAATGTTCTGAATTGTTAAAAAGCCACCGATGATGTTTGTCCTGGTCACAAGGATTCCAAAAGTATAGTTTAACTTCTATGGGCTTATAGTTTTGAAAAGTTATGGGGTAAAAACTGGTAAAATGGTGAAAAATTCAATTTTGGTGTGTAGTCATGGCAAAAGTTAAAAGTTGCTTTGATTCAGTTAATATGTGGTGTCAAATTGTTTCCTAGCTTAAAGATTGAAATAATGAATAGTTTGCTTTATTCTGTTAGCTTAGTTTTTACGTTAATCCAACAAATAGGTCCACAGGTCATAGAATCCACTAGCTGTTTACTTATTCACCATTTTGGTAATAACCAGGACCCGAATCTAGTCAAAACTATTCTTATATTTCATTCTATTATCTAACCAACAATTTTACCCACATTTTACAAACATTCGAGACCTTTTAATTTTTGACCCCTGTACAACCAAAATTGGACTTTTTTCAACCATTTTGACCAGTTTTTACCACCTAATTCCTGAACTATAAGCCACCGTAGTATGAACTATACTTTTTGGAATCCTGTAACTCAGACAGACATCATGGTGTGCTTTTCATTTTAAAATGTTTTACCCTGTGTAACCTTGAAATCCAAGCTGGGGCCATGAAAGGGGCCACGTGGCAAGTGCTTCATTCAATTTTTTGGATGATCAAGGTAAAAGTACTTGTGTACCAAACTTCCACAATTTTATCCGGATTTGCACCACTCACCTAAGATCTGTTTCACTACAGTTTCCCCCACTATTTGAGGTCGCATAAACAAAATTCCTTCTACATTATCGAAAGCTTTTTCCGAAAATCTACAAGTGCTGACTGTTTCTCTTCACATTAAACACAAGAGTTATACGTCATCCCCCCCCCCCCCCCCCCCCCCCCCCCCCCCCCCCCCCCCCCCCCCCCCCCCCCAATTAATCTCAATTTATACCAATAACCGCCTTTTATATAAACTGGTCCGTGTCTATAATTTTACTTAACACTTTCTTAAATATTCGCAAGTCAAGAGACACTATTTATAATCAGTATTTAACAAAAAACTAATGGACGCAGTTTTTAGCTTTTCCTATCACCTTTTTGTAAATCAAAGTAATGATAGCCCTTCTTTGAGAGGCGGAACATAAAACCTTTCCCAAAGCTTACATTTAATGAATTACCAGTTAACTTATACTTCCCAGAATGTTTGGTCGAATTATACAGGTTAATCCATCAAACCAGGACTTTGTTTATTTTCATTTGCTTCACAGCATCCTTACATTAACTTATTTGCGGTAAAAACCTCACAATTTTGTTTATCTATCTCAGATAATGTTTTAGTAAATTGGGTTATCCACGTCATCGAATTTCTGAAGTTTCACGTTTTTTACCGTATACAGATTTGTATAAAATTTTTCTTCTCAATACCCGTTTTTGATCCGTAATTGTACTACCATATGAAAGCTTAGTTTTGTGATAGTTTTGCTAATTGCACGACTTTTCTAATCCAATAAAATAGGAATACTTTTTCCCTTCTTCCTACCATTTTGCCTCTTTGATCTTTACCAATGGTCAGTTAATTGTATTATACATTTTATATAATAAACCTTGAACGTGATTTATTTCATCATTGTATCATCGTTTGGGTAAGTATCATTTATTCAAGGATTAATAGTGAGGAAACCAGTTTTTTCTCTACTTTTTTTGTTGGCACTTTTTTACACAATAGCTAATTGAAAAATTCTCTTATTTTTATATTGCAAAAGTTCCCACAAAGCTGATTCATTATTTATAATGTTTCTTGTTTTTTTGTATATTAAAACTTTCTCAATCCTTTTTGATACGGCAAGTAATTAACACCGATTTGGATTTAATTTAAAAAATCCAGGTCCTTTTTGACACATGTGTAATTCAAATTGTAGTGGACAATGATTGATGATCGACGACACTAGGGCGAACTATCACAAGATTACTACATTTTGAGAAATGTGATGAGAAAAAAAAGTCAAGTCTACTCCTAATCAGTGGATGGTTTGTCTATATGTATAGTGTCTTGTTAAAGGGTTACATGTTCTCCATATGTCAATCAGATTCGTTTCTCTTTTGAAAGTTAGAAATGTGCCATCTTTCGTTAATTGTTTTGATTCCACCCTCTTATCAATTTCTGGTTTTTTTAAAACAGTGTTAAAATCTCCTCCTAGAATAAGTGCACTTTCTACTGAAACAAATTGTCAATTTTCTTGAACTTTGTTATAAAAAGCATTTCTTTCTTTTTCCTTATTAGGTGCGTATATGTTTACAAAACGTATGCTTTGATCATCTTTTATAGAATTTATCACAATATTCTGCCATGAAATTTCAAAATACTTATCTTAGTTCCCAGGTAGACAAGGATGTTGTATATATTATTATCTTGCCGGAGATGGCCAGCGCACGAAGTGTTGAAAAAAAAAAAAAACCCATGTGCGCTTGGCCGGATTCGAAACCGGAGACCTCGTATTACATCACGCGCTCTATCCGACTGAGCTATCAAGCTGGTCGGTAGAAGAGCGATAGATATCATCTATGTGTTAGGTCGAAAGGCGTCCTTCGCTTTCCGAGCGGATTGCATCAGAACTGTATATTAAAAATACGATATATATTAGTTTTATTATATATAAATAAGTATATGTAAAATATCAGTTCTGTGCTATCCGCTAGGAAAGGCGAGACGCCTTTCGAACTACACCTATAGATGATATCTATCGCTCTTCTACCGACCCAGCTTGATAGCTCAGTCGGTTAGAGCGTTCGTGCATGTATACGAAGGTCGTCGCCGGTTCGATCCGGCCAAGCGCACAGGGTTTTTTTTCAACCATCGTGCGTGGCCATTCAGCGAAAGATTAATTAATATATCAATATTCTATTTTCGTCAGATGATGAACATTTTCAATCTCTATATTAGCTGAAGATTTTCAAGATTGAAACCCCCTGCGTTTGACGACTCCACAGGAGTGATAACAAATTCCCATTGGGCAATCATAAATATCCTGGTTCTGAATAAGATCATTTGTAATGTTAAAAGGGTTTCTTGTAAAAATAGGAACATAGCATTTGATTATTGAACCCTGATAAAATTGGCATCTTTTTGCCCGATACTTTAGGACCTTTCACTTCAAAAGTAATGACATGTACTGCCAAGTTGAAAAGGACATGTTCAGTTTAGGTGTGTTGAAGTTTCAAATTCACTTTTCGTCGGTACATATACATCCCCCAGACGATCAGAGGTTTGTGACCGAGCTCGTTCGCGATCACGTCTGCGTTTTCTGGCACGTTTGCTTAGATGGCTATTTCCTTCGGGAGGGGTCAGCTTAGATTTTTACGCGCAACCTTGTTCGGCTTTGGGGGTCTGTTTGTTCTTGTCTTTCAGTGGCATATGACTCCGACTGATTCCTGGTTGGGCGAGTCTCCACTTCGTGTAAGTTTGGTTCGGGCTTGCGCGGTAGTCTGTGGACCAGTGGCCTGAATTCGATCGAAAGCTTCCGTTATAACATGCATGCTCTATTGTGTGTTTGGAGATGTAGCATTAGAGGTGACCTCGTTCAATTCACGATCATGAGTGTGACAAGTCTTTGGAATGCGAGTCTGCTGTCGCTTGCAGCTGATCGATGAAAGTACATTCGGGGTAGCCACGCTTGTGCCCGAACTGGCCACAGTCATAGCAAACATTGCACTGGTGTCTTAAATGTCCGCGTTTATGACAAATAGGACAGGGAGGGATCACACCTGCCCTATATATCTCACAGTTGCCGTAAAGCCAGCCAGTGGCATCTGCTTGGGGAGCGGTCTGCTCGGAACTTCCATGTATTACGAAGCGGAGCCTGTGTTGACACGAGTTAGTCTCCCGGCATAATCCCTGCACATTAAAATTTAAGTTCTCCACAACAATTGACATCATAGTGGACTTACAAATAGCTGAAAAAGTCACAAAAAAATCTGATCATTTGAGACACTCAGGGGAATTCCGCCGATCAAAACTCTGGTCACTTCGCGATTATCACGCGTTAAGATAGGGTTTTTGTCGTGCAGGCAGACATGAAGTCCTCTGAGATGAATTCCAGTGGCTAGTAGGTTAATTCTTGTAGAACGATCTGCTTTCTCGGAGAAATAAATCGCCAAATTCCTTTGAGCACCTGTGCGCCGTTCAATAATTCTGTTATTTCCAGCTACTTTTTCTGCTGCGATGCAAATCTTCAGAAACTGTTAGAAATCCTTGTTCAATTGCATCAGTTTGTCTGAAGAACACCGGCATGGGTTTGTCAGTAGGTGCACCCCCGGGTACTTGTCACAAAAATTTGGCAGCCATGTTTACTTCCACAATATCCGCAGCGGGAGAGAGAAGCTAAATTATAAAATATCAGTATGCCACACAAACGTTGATTTACATCCAATTTATCCTGTCCCAAGAAGGTTCTCAAGTAGTAAAGTTCACCTAATATTTTCTCTCGATTGATCAAAATCACGACCTTAAAATATGCAATTTTACTCCTTTTTTATGCACGGTGCGAAGAGTACGTCTGTTGGCAACAGTGTTTAGCCTCGTCCACCTCGTGATTTGCAATATGATAAAACATTTATTCCTACTCCTAACACAGTCAGCTAATTAGCACTAATATCGATATTAGTCTGGATTTACAGTGTGAGTAAAAAAAAGAATAAGGACCGTGATGATTATTTTTTATCAAAAAAAAACCTAATTGAGCTTGATTAAAAAGTTTACATATTCGAAACAAGCTTGTTCTTCCGCTCATTAGAAAAAGAACCACTGAAATTCATCATTCTTAACCATTGTTATGCTGTTCGGCTATTTCCCTGGCTATTTCACATGAAGGCCGTTCCAGCGCCGTTACATTATAATCGGGATCCCGATATTAATTCTAGTTACCAAATTCCTCGTTTGCGACACAGAGACCTTTGAGCTTAACATTGTTATGCGTTCCGACATCAGTGCAAAATACCATCGTACTGTAAAAGTCACGTGTTTTGTGCCATGTGGACTAAGTCTAGCCATAGTGAGTCACGCACTAGCTTCAAACCCTATCTAAACGCAAACTGTGGACGAAGCAAGTCCAGTGGCGAAACCAGCCATTTGCAAATGGGGGTGGGGGGGGGGCAAAAAGGGGTGCCGAGGAATGTTCTGAGGGGGCAAATGGGTCCGTCTCCATAGGACACGGATACAAACGGTTCGATTCATGGGGGGGGGGGGCTGGCGGGGGCTAGGCTTTGAGCAGGGGGCATGCGCCCCCTTCCCCACTGTTACGTCACTGAGCAGTCCACAGGAAAAATTATCGAGGAGGATAATGAAAGTGAACCAAATCGCTGGCTCAAACAAAAATGCGACATTGAAAAGAAGGTATGTTCTGTTGATGGCGCGAAAGGACTATGTGCAGCAGCACACAATACAAGAACTGAACCCTCGTCACATGCCTCACATTTTAGGTTGTTACAAAAACACGGCTATTTATGGTATTCCGATATCACAACCTAGCAATATTGCAAAGTTCATGACCAAACAACAGGTGGTTGATGTGTACAAAGTCCCAGCGAGTGATGAGAAGGCAACAAATGATGTCCCCTTTTCTTCAGGAGGTTTACCGTCAAGTGATCAGGTGATGAACCAAAGAATTGGTTGCGATGAAAAATAACAACAAACACTTATCATTAAGAGAATACTACAATAATACAGCGGGGTACGACTAGCAAATCAGGACTTGGGTGTTGATAGTTGGTGTTTTTTTGTGGCAATTTGTATGAGATTGTTTTTAGTACACGCGGGTCCGGCCCGCAGGTATTGTATTTCTCTCACATTTGCAAATCATCGTAAGGCGCATCAAACTCAGCGTCTCAAATACTTAGGGTACGACCGAGAGTGCGACCTGCATCCTGACCTACAAAAATCAGGTCTCCAATGTGAAGCGCAGGCGCGAAGATATTATAAGATTTCAACCCATCGTGCACTTGAGTAAAAGTTTTGGACAGAGTCGATTAGTTGAGAGAGGTGAACAAAAAAGAGCAATGTGGCGTGATTCACCTGTTTCATGAACAAACTAGCTAAGATATCTGGCCTCTTCATGTGATTGTTCAATAGAGAGTGCAAGAAAGTTGTGTTCCTTTGTATACAAAACACTGGCGCTCAAAAGTCAGTCACCTTCTATTATTTTTGATACCACTGAGCAAAAACAGTAGTTCATAATGTTTTGAAAGTAATGTAGGTAAAACCACAACAGAGGTTCATTAGATAGGAGATTTCAACAAAAACGTTACGTAATCTTTAGAAATTCACCCTCTCGCATGTTTTGCCGACCACAAAGAAAACATAGAGTACAACAATGAAAGCAATCGGCTGCCTCGCTTCTTCCACTTACTGTGGGTGCTGCTTTGCATATACTCTAAACGGTAGTGATACAAATTTAATGTTAGGTGTTGGGTGGCCAGGTTTTTTGTAAAAAATAGGCTTGTGACTGGATCATTGATGCTCAGATACTCGTTTTTTCATAATGCAATGCGCGCTTAGGTGAAAAGATGTATCAGTGAGGCGGTTTATTAAATTTCAAGACGGACTCTGATGTGTCATTTAATTCGTTGCGTGGCCTAGGGTTAGGACAAAATTTAAACCACCCAATCGCACCCAAACATCCACAAACTGATATTTTGGAGGATTGTTTGTATCGACTTGACATTATGTGTGTATAAAGCCCCAAACGATATTATTCGCGTGCAATATTCAAAAATGTCAGCGCCCAGCACGGGACGACGGTTTTTTAATGCGTTTCACCCCCTTGGGTAAAACCCGTTACATTAACTTGCATGATTAAGCATAGAATTGATTTTCTCTGGTATTGGATTCCATGTTTCAATATGAGGAGCAGAATATCATAGGGGCCTCATTAAGGAGTTCGTTTACATCCCACTACAGAAAAGGTTGACACATTTGGTAGTTAGTATGGACCCTTACATACATGCTAGTAGGTAGTACTCTCAAAATTTTGGTACACTTTTTCAATAGGGGCAATTTAAGGGTTACATAGGGGTCAATTTTAAAATTCCCCAATCCTGTTGAATGTTGCCATATTGACCATTAATCATAAGGATTCCAAAAAGTATAGTTGTACCACTTTACGACCATTGGTTTTGGAGTTATAGGGTAAAATGACAAAATGGTAAAAAAAGGTTTCAATTCAATTGTTACACGGGGGTCACATTAAAGTTTACTCTTAGATTTTAGATTACTTGAAATTTTTGCCTGCGGTAAGGGGTAAGAGGGCTCCTAAAAGTATAGTTTTGATTATGTTAACGTTACTTACGGCAATGCATGTTTAGGGAGGTTTCCATTTTTCTGTCTAGTATTGAACATGTTTGCCTGGCTAAGCGCAAGGTGTGTACTACTTGCAATTGATATTTAAAAGTGGAAAGTGATGCTCATATCAAGATAGCGCAATTTTACCGCAACTAATTTTGCATATAGATTTGTCAGACGCAGCAATCGGATGGGGAGGGAGTAACTTCTAACCAATTATCAGAGTATTTATTCAAAAACATTGAAACTAGTGCCGGGGGGGGGGAGGGGGCACTCCCTATGTGAAGTGTGGGTATATGTGCCCCCGGACAGGTGGAAGAGAGGGTCCTTTCCCGGGTCCTTTCACATAAAATGTACCCAAAATATACGGGGCCTATGGGCATTATTCGGTACAAAAGCTGAATAAAAATGGGGTAATCCAGTATGATGAAATATGAAGAAGGGCCGATGCCGATGATGTTTAAAGCCTGAAGTTTTTAAATAGGACGTGCCTCTTTTCCAAAGTTTAAATTGCCAAGAATTTATAAAATTGCTGCCATGAAATTATAAAATTGTTAAAAATGTTGCAAGTAGGCTGACGAAATTTCGAATTGGATGTTCAAATTTTTTAAAAAAAAGGGGTAACTTATGCAATTGTGATAACAGTGGATAGCAGAAAAGAAGAAAATGCGGGGTCATTGAGTATGTGAACATTATAAAAGGGGGTCATTTGGTAATAGCCTGGGTGGTAATAGATAGGACAGCAGCAAAAAAGGCGGTCAAGCAATCATCACCAAAGTCAGCATCTCACAGACCGTGACTACGCAGCTTAAAACGGGGATGTGATCTGTTGCTGCGCACAAGATCTATATACTACAAAGCATCATTTGAGAATGCTGCAGTAAACGTTAGCCTACATCTAAAGTCCAAAGAGCGCCGAATGGAAGACATGACCTCACAATGAGGAAGGGAATCATCAACCTATCTTGCACTAAACATGGTACCCAAACTCAAAACGATTAGACCTCAAGTTATCTCGGGTCCTATGTTTGGAGAGGAGAAAAGAAAAGGAAAGAAGAAGATCAAGATTTCAAGGGGCCGTGGCATGCTCGCTAATAGCATCGTCCCCATACTCCAATTTACAGGAGTGGTTAACATTGTGGTATATTGAAGAAATGAAGATCAGAAACTACTTATTTTTTCTCATTACCCTGTGAAATCTTAGGGTAAAAGGATTATTTCGGTTGGGAAGTTATGAGCGAAAATGTTTACACCTTTGGTCAACGATATCAATTTTAGCACTTAAGGGCTCTAATGAAAATCATGTTTTTAGCTGCACATGAAAACGTGTGAAAGATCAGTGCAAACTCATAGATGGGGTTTCAGGGTTGAAGCCATTCTATCAAGATGAAAAGTTAAGTTACTTAAAATGGTCGTCCCTTTTACATATAGTGTATAATAACCAGAAATATAGGCAAAAATGGCAACAAGGTTTTATGCAATAGTATGTCTTGCCATGCTCCTTTGTTCTACCTTTTTGATATGTTGTTCGGGAGGGGTTTGTACCAACAAGTTACAGCAAGAAAAACCTTCTGTAGCAATTCTGTCCAGGTCATACCGTATAGATGCGGGGACTATAAAAAAATCCGAACGATATAAATTACTGATTAAAAAGTATGTGGTAAATTATACTAATAAATGACAGGAGCGTGTTCGGTAATGTGTTGCTCTTGAACTGTGTCTCTGTAAGCCTGATAACGAGGCATGATGTGGAAGTTTGAGAGATTGCTCAGCTGGTTTGGCGCGTTCATTTGAAAGCAGTTTGAGCACGGTTGATCGCCATTTCAACATCGTTCGGATTTTTTAGACGGAAGTATATTATGCACGGGGTGGTAACGGTCGTATTAGCACGTCGTGCTCGCTTTGTGGTGGGTTTTGAGGACTTTGGCGTGTAATATCGCAAGTGGGAGTAGCGGTGCCCGGCGGCAAACCTAGACTCCTTTATAAATAGCGTTGAGTGTCGATAAAAGTTTGTTCGGGCATTGAGCACATTTCAATGTTTCATATTTGTGGCGTGCTGATCTTCCGACAATACAGTTACTTCGCTTAGTGTTACTTTTCTTGGGTTAAAATATATTTTCGTTTGGATTGCTCAATCGTTTGTTGTTCACTTTACTAGGCCTAAATCTTACAATGTATCTTTTGTTTATTCCAGGCGAATCTTTGCCTGAGACTCGTATATTTATAATAGAGACAATTTTCAGTTAAAGGTATTTTCGGAAGGGGAATTGGCTGAAAAACAGCGAGCAAAATAATCGACTTCCTTTCTGTGCCGTAATCGGTTTTTTAGCGCGTTCGGACTCTTAACCGAAAAAAATGGGTTGTTTCAAGTACAATCGTGGACGAATAGTGCTTTCATTTTCTTAATCGTTATTTGTTTAATGTTTGCTTGTATTGTATTTTGGTGTTGTTGTGCAGTTTTGTAATGGCGTCTTATCTTATTCATTTGTTCCATTTCCTTACTTGCTTAGTCGAATACACGATTTGCTGCTCTTCCCGCAAATGCACCTGACTTCGCTTAGTGTTATTTTACTTGTGTTAGATATTTTTTTCGTTTGATTGCTCAATCGCTTGTTTTTCACATGGCCTATAGCTGCAATGTATTTTTGTTTATTACCGAGAACATGTGAGTCATAATATAATTTATATGTATGACAAAAATTTCAATGTGGTACTATATAAACATGTATCAAAGGAGAGGGTCATTTTGAGCAGAGAAGATGAGAAAGAAGGAGATGGGCCATTTTGAAAATATGAGTACCAAGAATTACTCTCATTCACCAGCTCATGTGTTTGGGCCTAACTTCAAGGGCCCTCGATTGCACCTTTGAAGTAATCTGTTTATCCGACTCACTTGGACAGTCAGGAAAGTTTCCGAACAGGAAGTAATTGACACACTACTATAGACAGTTATACAGCCCTGTTTTGTAAACATGTAGGCCATGGTATCTTGAACTAGGTCGGCTGACGTACCCACTGGGCAATGATCTGTTAGAGTTTTAATACGATGGGCCATAACAATTGGCAGGCATGGATGGCAGTCAACAAAAGAAAGTGACGTAGGATGTTAATGGTCTATACTATACAACAGTTTATTAATATTCCAGTTTAAAATGTCTCTGCTGGTACGGAACTCCGCGTTTTGTTATGATCGATAATTATTCGTTGGCAAATAATTGAGGAAAACAGTGACTTTTAACGAAAGAAAACCAGCAAATGAGCCCTTGTTTATGTTTTTGGTCATAAAGGATACTTGTTATTTTAGCTAATTGAAAAATATCCGGTTAGTTCCTGTGAAAACGATACGATGAACGATTAGATAAATGCATAAAACCATCATGTTTGTGTCAGAGAGTGTCAAGAGCCAAATGCTTAGAAAATTTTGAGGTCAAAGGTCTGTAAGCGGGAGATGTTTTGCTGTACTGGTCACAACCAAAGTGTAATGAATTTGTGTAAATGCCAGTGGACAACTGGTAATTGGAATAGTTCTGGATTTAATGACAGGTATATGTAATGTTCTATACAAGAAGCGCCAAGCTTTGATCGAATCAATCGGATTAAGGCTATAAGATGAATAGGCGGATGAACAGTGTATCGTTTGAAGTAACAGTTATCTTTTGACGTAACGTTATCTTTGAAGTAACAGTTGTTAAAACATCTGTTTCTTTTCATCTTCTCGATTGAGAAAGAGGTTCATGGGTGATCTTGACCTATACCTCCCCGCCTAAAACATCCGATGTTTGAAATGGCCACCAACGTGCTCAAACTTGCTTTCAAATGAACGCGCGCCAAGCAAAGTTGGATAATATCCAAGGGGTTGAAGCCCATTCAAACCAGTCGTCAGTGCTGGGCCGCGACATTTGACTATTGCACGGAAGAATAATTATTAGTTTGGGTGCTTGTATACACAATAATGTTTTCAAATTCGATACAAACAATCCGGCAAAATATCAGTTGTGGCTGTTGGGTGCTATTGGGTGGTTTTAAATTTTGTCCTACCCATGGCCACACAACGAATTGAAATGAACCGCTCAATGAAACATCTTTTCACATACTTTAGCGCGCATTGCATTATGAGAAAAAAGAGTATATGGAGCATAATGATACAGGTACACTATTATTACAAACATGGCCACCTCTATAACACATACATTAATTTTATCACTACCGATTAGTGTATTGCAAAGCGGCGGCACCCACAGTATGGGAAAGAAGCGGAGGCCAGCCATTGCTTTCTATTGTTGTGACGCTATGTTTTCTATTGTGGTCGGCAAAACATGCGAGACGATGAATTCTAAAGATTACGTGTCGTTTTGACTCTATCTAATATAGAACTCTTTGGATAAATCTCTAATAACTTCCATCATGCTTAGTTCAGCATGATTGCGGGAAACAGGTCAATAAGCCAACACATTACGCGAACAAAGATACTGGCATGTATTTAATTCACCTACATACCTACATACCTTTTAATCAGTAATTTATATCGTTCGGATTTTTTAGGCGGGATCCATATGCATGTATATCAATTACAGATGCAGAATTTTATAATAAAATTCAAATTTTGAAGAATATTGTCACCTATGTCTCTGTGCCACACATGGATAGCACGTTCGGCTGTTAACCGAACGGCGTTGGTGGTTCAAGCCCACCCAGGGAAGGTTATACTTTTACCACTTTGAGGCTGATGTTTAGTGAGAACATGACAAAGGAATGATTACGATTAGCTACGTGCTTGCAACTTCTTAGCGTGAAAACTATTTGATTGTTTGGAAAGGCGCAATTAATGATTTCATGAATAATATAGTAGAATCATAAAATGCGTGTAGTTCAGATCTGCGATTTAGATTATGGGACATAGACCAAATAACCAACTGTATAACAGATCCTGTTGTCCAAAGGGGAGGGGGGGGGAGGGGGGAAAATCAAGTGTAAATTGAATTGTAATAAAATTATATATCGGTTTCCAAGTCAATGTACACTATTTTAACCAATCGTCTTCAAAGGAAGTTCCAATTACATCTGTAGATATGTTTTTATTAGCACTATACCCAATTATCAACACAAGGCAGTTCAAATGTCCATATTGCTAAACAAATACAATTAGCTCACGCAAGAAAAGATTTTTTTTTTACTTAACCACAATGCCACACAAAAATTTTGTGTTATCACACTTGTAAAATTGTCACCAGAATAAAAGTGTCAAGGTCTAGAAACATCAACAATGGGGAACATGGAAAAATAGGGGAAAGTTTTGTACATGAGAATAAAAAGGTATAGTTTACCAAATTAGGTCATTAGTTAAGGAAA
>JAMKCH010026740.1:0-19308 GCA_023653785.1 Ophioderma brevispina
ATTTTGCAAGATTTTGCAGAATTACCGGGAGGCGCGAGCCCCCTCCGCCCCTTCCCTGGATCCGCGCCTGTACATGGTGCTATTTCCCGGCTATTTCATATTGTAAAGCCGTTTCCAAAAGCCATTGAATTATTATTGGAGATCTCCGATATTTTATAATTAATCTAATTACAAAATTCCTTCATTTCGAACACATAGACATTTTCGAGCTTAACCATTCACAGGTATAGTTTACTAGCCAGTTTCCAATGCAACAGTGTAAAAATCTCAAAATTTTCAGAAAATTGGGGTGCTCTTCAAAAAAATGTGCTATTATTACTTTAAATTTTGTCTCCAATGCAGACATCATGAGGTGTTAGGCACTGTGTGGTTGATATTAAAAATGCATTCCTTCATGAGGCAGAAATTCAATCCTTCTAATCATGCTTTTGGTGTGAATCTTCACACAACATAATTTTGAAAGCTTTTTGAAAGAGTTGGGTACTTCTGAAGTTAATGAGAAAGTAAAAAAATCATAATCATTCCACACACAAGGTATACTCTGTTCGATCTGAAGTTTGCGTGTGACGTTACTGTGCGTGTTAGCTTTTGCACCCTAAAAATGCAAGGGTGGACTTTGGAATTGCAGCATTTATGCACGCGAACAAAGGTGACAAAATGGAAATGCTTGAGCGAATGCAGAGTCGCATCATGACGTCACCCTAAAACTCTAGATCAAAAAAATTGTAGGGATTTACATGACTGCGTATGGCAAAATCAGTAGCAATGGTAATGGATGAAAGAGGCAAAAAGTGATGTGGGGTGATTGTTGTTAATTTTAATTTTTGAGAAATTTATGATTGTAGTTATGTTAAAAACATTCTGTAGAAATTCCAAACTGAAGTAAATTTGGAGTGATTGAATTATTTTTAAATGGCTGTAGTTAAAGCTTGACTCGGAGATTCCCCCAAGGACGGCGCCTTCAATTTTCAAACAACATATGCTTGTCCATATACTAATCACTGTGTGAAATAGCTAAGCTCAAATCGATAGACTTCATATAGAAAATCACAACTTTGTAATAAAATTCCAGATCTGGAATGTTTGTAATACACAGTATCCTATGGTAGGCTTACTGTTATACTATAAATAAATGCTTACTGAATTAAAACAAAAAATCCGATTCATCTCTAACTTTGGAATTGAGCATTTTATGTGAATATACTATTTTTAATTACGGTAATACACAAAAATGTTATATTTCGAAATCTCTGAGTCAGTCTTTAATGTAAATTGTTAATACAAAGTAAATTTTGTAATTTTAGCACTGAAAAATTCAAACCTAACTCTAGACCATGTAGTTCGGGGGGGGGGCATAAACTTCTGGTGTAACTCGAGTGCTAGTCTTATTCAAAGACTTAACGGTAGGAGGGCGCTCATACGCATATCGAACGGTCACACACAGACTTGACTTAAGGCTAGGCCTGGTCACAAATATTTAAATCTAAATGACCAAGATGTGATCACAAGAAGAAACCTTGATATTTTCTTTAAAATACAAAATAATGAACTTTTTAGAGATTTCAGGCTATGCATTGTTCAGTGACATTTTTTTACAGAATGCTTCTTTACACAGCTGTTTTACCCCATGTAAATTATCTCTTTTATTTTTAGAACAATTTTAAATAGTGGCAACACAATTTTGACTACTGATATAAGCAGGAACATGCAAGAGCTATCCTGTAAAAATCAGAAAAAGCCATTGCAGGAACCTTGCTGTATAGGTCTACAAAGGTCATGGCGATCAAGAAATTCCAAATTTAGCAGTCATCATTGGTTTAAAGTGAAAGTGAAATCTTGATGAAAAATTCTGATTTTTTACATTTGTATATTTTCATATTCCATAACTGTTGGAGCTGAAGAATCAAATCCACTGCAGGGAATATTTCTGATTTTTATGCATGAATAACTGAGGAGGAGGTTGTATATGGGTCATGGGAACACCCATTACCAACCCACATCAAAGCACTTAATTTGGTTTGTGATTTGTGTCTGTATTGTTGTAATCTGTTTTGATTTGGTTGAGTGAGTTGCTATTTGAAAGAGTCTTGGCCGCCATTATCTGGATCATGATTTGTATGTTATAGCACCCTCTATATGCTTATTCTCCAGAGAGATTTGTGTTAAACTGGATTTAAAGAAAAATCATATTTGACTGCAGTTAAATTCCAAAAATTTATACAGGATGTAGTTAGTGGAATAAACAATCCAAATCAGTTGTCAAAACTGTGTCTTCGTTGATATTTTTTGTTTTATTCCGGTTTTATTTAAAAAAGATAGCATTTTCAGCTTATTCACTACAGGCGTGACTTAAGGAGGCACTACTCGATCCTCAGCCTCGACTTCGCCTTTCACAACTTCAGATCTAAGATTTTGGTACCATTAGAAACCTTGTATTTTCCTCATATCATCTGTAAACTATTTTGACTGACTTTGTTCCCATTATGATGCTACAGGATAAAATATGATTTCTTAAAGGTGTCCAGAAAATAATTTGTACAGTACTCTGTGGGCTATTGTAATACACAAAATTACAGTGCACATTAAAATGGTATGTCGGATTCAAATGAAATTTTGCAAATAAAGTATGTTGGTGATGGCCCTTCCTATGAAACAGAAAAATATATGTTTTCATCAGGTGGGGTACCTTTAATGTAAGCATTATGTCTCTTTAGCTTCTCTAATGTAAAGGGAAGGCTCTTAGTGTAAGGAATTCAAAGTGAAATTCAATAGAACATATGTTTTGGAAACATATAGTTTTTCTGGTGACATGGGTGGATATAATTTTGTATATTTTTTAAAGATTTTGGTTTTCTATTTTATAATAACTTCTGGGCTGTGTAGCCTACTTTGTTCTCATTGTTTATTGTGTATGGAAATATGAACAGTAGTGAGTATAAATTAATCAATCATGTTCTATTTCAAGCTCATCATGACTGAGTTAGATGATGAAACGCGGTACCAATTATTAGCTTAAATATTGAACAGGCTGTCCCAAAATGATAAGTACTGGTAGTATAATGTTGCATAAATCAGCTACATATGTAAATTTCATTAAAACACTTTTTGTTTGTTTGTTTTAGTGTGCAATGATTGTTTTGATGATTGATGGAAACCTATTAGCTTCTCTCTAAGGCCAATGTAATAGCAGTGTGTTTATTTACACTTTGTATATGATTTGATTTTCTACTTTGAAGATAAATTCATGAAACTTGGTAGAGATTACCAATTAGGACTGTGTAAAAAAACTTAGATGCAAAGAAATTTAATGGATGGGTACTGACTAAGAATTTTACTTTGACTTTACAAATTGAGGTTTTGCTTGCAGCCACAAAATGATTTTTTTTGTATGTGATTAACTCTACTAATATATATATTATTTAATGTATTGCTATTTTATGTAAATGCTAGCATTTTGTTAATGTATTTTATATATGTATTTTTTGCATTATGACCTGCCATCAGTCTATTGTTTTTAATAGGAAAAATGTGCACTTAAGTGCTTTTTTTTTCAGCCCATTCTGAAAAAAATATGTACATTTATGTTATATATAGAAAAGATGAGACCAAAAAAATTGTATTTTAAAAAATGACTAATGGGGTCTGATTGATACTATCATTTTGGAACAGCCTTTATGGTCCAATTTTGAAGGCCAGTACTAGTTTGACATAATCTTGATTCTTGGGCTTTGCCTGCCTTTGGTTCTTCATCAAAGGATATTTTGAATCAATCTCACAATGCATTGCTATGTGCCTATAGTGTACTTAGGGATTAAATTGTTCAAGAAGTGTTTGAACCACAAGACATTTCATGATTGTGCCAAAAATTCCATAAGGACTAGCACCTTGTGGGCTAAAATGAGTGTAAATTCAGGATTTTATGTGTTAAGAATAGGATTTTTGTGGGATCATGTGACATTATTGAAGTGAAATTTCCCAAAACCAGTGCATTGTGGGATGGACTCAATACACTCTCTGGTTCTGCACCTTCATTGAAATTTTATAAATACAAAAGAATGTACGTGTGGTCGAGTTGATATGATGGCCGACTCACATCTGAAAGTTGTGGGTTTAAGCCCCACTGCAACCTATGTATTGTGCACTTATTAGGCAAAGCACTTTACCTTGCTTGCCGTGTGGTCCCAAGGGATATTCAGGTACGGTAGCTGTTATGCCATGGTTTCAGAATTGACCTGGGTTTATCATTTTGGGGCAAAATAACCATGTTTAATTTTTAAGATGTCCTTTCTGGGGTAAAATTGTGTGTATATTTTGATTTTTTAATAGAAAACCTTGTATCATACACCATTTTGATACAAAATATTGATTTGTGGCTGATTTTGTTCAAAAATCGTACTTTTCTGGTGACAAAATTTTCACCTACCAACCTTGAATACTTAACAGAGTCTACAATATACATATGTCTTTATAATGTTTATATAATAGTTAAACGTAACAACTTATGGATTCAAGACTGTTTTGTAAACTATTTCATAATTTGCACACCAGAAACAGTAAAAAATTTGACATGTCCTGTGACAAACAACATTCATAATTTAGAACTTTCAAACAAAAATTTTGCTTCGCACAATCACATCTCTGGAAAGGAAGGGTCTACAGTGATGATTTACCTGCCAGTTTATGCAGAATTTATAAACTTCAATTGATATCTAAATTGGTTCATTTCAAGTATAGGAATAATTCCAGAAATACAAAAATTTGTTCAATAAAATTGAAGTACAAGAAAACTAAAAGAGCTATAGGCTTGAAAAAATTAATCAATTATGCCCAGAGCAAGTCCCTACATAGTCATGGTATTTCTTTTTTTAAACCCTGTCTAAAATTGTAGATTTTTTTTTTCAATTTGCGAATTCCAAATTTAACCTAAAATTGGGCATTTCGAGAACCCGCGAAAAAAAAACAAATGAAAAGGGTGGTAAGTTAATCGATTATGCCAAAAAAATGTTCCCACAAGAATATAGTATTACATTTTTGTCAAAACTGCAATATATTTTTTTTCAAAGTAAGATACAATTATTAGCAAAATACAATGGAACTCAACATTGTGCAAATACCCCAAAATGCGATATCTTGGAACACATCCAACATTTTGCATTTTTGACTTCAGATTTGGATTCTATACAAAATTTTTACCTAGAAAACATGTTTTGTTTCATTGTTTAAGGTCCCAGGAAATGAGATGATAAACCTACTCCAAATCTTTAAGGAGCATTCCATTCCAATAAACAGGGCCACAAAAAAGAATACACTACCAGTGACATCATTAGTGAAACTATTGACTTCAGTCAGTGTCATGAATAGATTCACACCAGTCACCTGGCATTTTCTATTACTCTCTGAAAAATCAATAGTTTCACTAATGATGTCATCACCAACCCAAATATTGAATGCTTTCTTGTCCCTCCTTGTAGACTTGGCACAAACCACATCAATTCTATTTGCATTCCTGGGACCTTTAAAGCACCTTCACATTTTTACATTTTGACAGTAAAGCATAGGTCAAATCTGAAACCATGTCTTATGCAGTGGCGGATTTAAGAGTCAGCAGTGTCATCAGCTGCTGACAGGGCCCCCCTAAAATATTGCTCTCAGGGCCCCCTCAGACAGCCCCTAGTCACACTAAAGTTGGACATTGCGTCACTTCACGATACTAAAGGGGCCCCCACTTTAAGATGTTGACAGGGCCCTTTTAAGTCCACCGCTGGTCTTATGGGGAATATTACAATCTTAATGTTGATAGGATTGTGTGCTTGGCCAGCTGCCAGCCTTGGTAAAGTGAAATAATGGTGATCATGTGATGATTTCCTGATGGCAGTATAATAATTACAAGCAACATCACTGTGATCTTCATAAAATGGTGCTTTATGAAAATGTGCATGCACATGAAAAATTCTCAGCAAAATTAAAGAACTTTGACATTTTTAAGTCAAAGAATGGCTTTAAAACAGTAAAAAGAGTCTGTTTATAAGTCTCAGCTCACTCTATGATTTCCAGCATTTTTTTTTTCTTCACAATTTGATAAAGTGCAGCCTCAAAACTTAGGATTCGGTTTCATCTTACAATAGCCCAACACAAAGCTTATTATAAGTTTAATACGTACGTACGGGATGGACTTCAAACTAATACAGTAGAAATGAGACAAAAAGCAAGACGAAGTGGTGGTGCTGTGTATTTTTGAACTGTAAATTTTACTATTGGAAAAGTTTGGTGGAATAAAACCACTCTATAGTAGTTTTTCTTCTCACCCAAAAGAAGGTTATTTTAAGCCACAATCAGTAATTTTCTTCAGGATGTAAACAAACAGTGCCCTCAATTTTGGTCAAAGATTAGTTTTTAATCATTATAGTGGAAATGGTTATAAAAAAAGTTACCTGCAAGTGGTAAAGCTGACAACAACGGTTTTTAAAGACACTATCAGTGGTCCGTCCGAAAGAGTTAAAATATTTGAAATTTGTAGGAATAGCTTTAAAGTGTAGGATAAGTCTGTAGAATTCTCATAAGTTATTTTTTTCCAACTGAAAAACTGATAGAAAAGGAAAAAGAAGAAAGAAAACAGCAGCATTCAAAGACATGAATCTAAATTCAATTATGTGTTGTAGTAAGTATCCGTACGGAGAGTAGTAATGACTAAAATATCCAATTTGTCCTTATTAGGCTGCTTTTGGTCGTATCACTTGTAGTGAATGTGACATGCAAAATCTGATTTTTGATGAATTTTTTATTTTCTGTGTTAGCAAATCACTGCTAGTACCTTTTAAATAGGGCAAATTGTAAGAATCCTGACATTTATGACATCATGAAATAGTAAAAAAAAAAAAACCCACCAAAAAAGCATTTTAAGGCAACAATAATGAGCTTTAATGTCAATTTTCATGATAAATGATTATATGTTGACATGATGAAACATTAGCAATTGAGCAACATTAAAGGTATTTTATATTTGTGAACAAATGACCGATTATGGTTTTAGTAATTGCAGGTGACACATAACCATTGGAAGTAAAGCAAAAAAAAAATGTTTTGATAGAAATTATGTATCTGTGTTGCTTAAATGATTTCATATCAATATTGTAGTACACACGGGATATAATTTCAGTATGTAGCATACAGTGATATATTTCAGACAGGGAATAGTCCTTCATGTATGAACCTTTTTACTTTTCAAGGTGAGATCTGATCGAAATTTTAGATTTTGGTATCAGAAGAAAGTTCCTATTTTTCTCATTACCTCAGTGAAATTTAAGGCCCAGGAATTGTGGTCCAGTGGATACGACGACCGGCTCATGATCTAAAGGTTGTGGGTTCAAGTCCCGCTGCATCCAATGTGTTGTGCACTTGGGCAAGGCACTTTACCTTGCTTGCCTCTCTCCACCTAGGAGTGAAATGGGGAGCTGTTAGGGGAATATCACAATCTAAGTGCTGATAGGTAATGTGCTAGTTGGCCTGGCAGCAAACATAATTGAAGCGAAATGATTCTGATGATTTCCTGATGGCAGTGTAATGATAATGGCCGAGCGCTTTGAATCCTCAGGTAAAAAGGGCAATATAAATCCCACGATTATTATTATTATTGTTTCCATTTGATTTTTATTCTGTGATGTTATTTAGAGGATAAAAAAGTTTAAAATGTTTTTTCAGTTCCCGTAAACTCCCAGGAAGATCACTCCTGGTCCCAACCTGGTCCACAAATGTTTGCACATTCCCACCCATTCCCTCCTCAATCCCTCCCACTCCCAAGTTTTAGTCACTCCCAGATTTTACTCCCACTGCACTTCTCATTCCCATCCACTCCCGGTGTCATTATTCCCATTGACTCCCATTCGTCATGATCTTCTTACCATGAATCATTTTGTTGAGCAATACAGTGGGATCAAGACTATGTGGTGTACGTTTCCTTTACATATTAGCAAGGCATCGCACAATTAACCAGGAATGTGTTTCGTGATAGGTCTTGAAGATAACAGTGATAAAAACCCAAGCGATACATAATTGTAGCTGTATTTGATTTCCTCACTACAGGTATTGAGGACACATGTGGTCCAGTGGATAAGATGGCCGACTCATATCCAAAGATTGTGAGTTCGAGCCCCGCTGCGCCCAATGTGTTGTACACTTGGGCAAGGCACTTTATCTCGCTTGCCTCGCCCACCCAAGCGATATTCGGGTAGCTGTTATGGGGAATATTACAATCTAATTGCTGTCAGGATTGTGCGCTTGGCTAGCTGCCAGCCTAGGTGAAGCAACATGATTGTGACGATTTCCTGACAGCAGCATAATAATAATAATAGACAACAGCGCTGTGATCTTATAGGAATGGCGCTTTATAAAAAAAAACCAGTATATATTAGTTATATTGTCCATGTCATGATGTCATGTTAGTGAGGTCTACATAGTATTATTTTCAGGATTATTTTCTCCATTTTCAAAAAAGGAAATCTGAAAATGAACTTGGTAAATTGGTATAGAAAAAGAAATAGAAACACAGTTTAGTAATTTGCTAAAATGTAATTTTTGTTTGGATGGAGAACAATGGCACTCTTTGTCTTTGGAAATGCAAACGTATCATGTACAGTCATGTAATAAGTCACCAAAAAAGTTTGGAAAAATTTGAAAACCATATATTTCTGGAGTTATTTGGAAATGAAGTGTATTGCTTGTCCTTTCTGCTTTACAGTGTTGCCTCATTTGTAACCATAGCCAGTTTTAGAGCCGAGATATTGCCTATAGAAGGTTGTGGTGTCAGGAAGGAAATGTGCCAAATCTGGGCTCAAAAGCACAATCCAATGTGGTACTTAGTAGGCTTACGACATGAACAGAAAAGACGGAATATGAGCTTATCAATAAAAAAAGGGAAAATTTCATTTGGGAAAAAGTCTCACATTTGATGCATTAAACAGGTTTACTGACTTGCACGCCTCTTAAGTCCTAACCAATTTCCACCAGATCATTCTTACGAGGGCCTAACTATCCAGTTGATTCAGATTATGAGTTGTGTGGGTCAAGTTCTGACTTCTGAGCAAATATTGGCTCACATCCTCTTGTATTTGTCATAGCAAACTCCCTTCACTGATGAATATGCTTTAGATTTTTACCAGAAATTCCAGGGTCACACCATTCATGAAGTGACATAGGCCTTGGGCATGGGCCCTATTGCTGTGCACCGATCATTAGGTTAAGGTGCACACCATTGATTTAAGCTTTAAGTATTGCAATAATTTTGTGGTTCAAAATTTATATGTTTGCCCCACTGTAAAAAATTGCACAAAAATAAAACTTACACAAGGGTTTTTTTTATTTTTGTGCAAATAAGTTTTATTTCGGGAGTGGCCGGAAGTGTATTCCCGAATGGAAAAAGTTTATTGCTGATCCCACTTAAAGCGGCACTGGCACATTTTCAGAAAACATTAAATTTCTTCAATTTGCTCGCAAATGATGGTCTAGGCCATTAGAAGAATAGAGATATATTTAAACAGGTTTACCGACTTGCACGCCTCCTAAGTCCTAACCAATTTCCACCAGATCATTCTTACGAGGGCCTAACTATCCAGTTGATTCAGATTATGAGTTGTGTGGGTCAAGTTCTGACTTCTGAGCAAATATTGGCTCACATCCTCTTGTATTTGTCATAGCAAACTCCCTCCACTGATGAATAGGCTTTAGATTTTTACCAGAAGTTCCAGGGTCACACCATTCATGAAGTGACATAGGCCTTGGGCATGGGTCCTATTGCTGTGCACCGATTATTAGGTTAAGGTGCACACCATTGATTTAAGCTTTAAGTATTGCAATAATTTTGTGGTTCAAAATTTATATGTTTGCCCCACTGTAAAAAATTGCACAAAAATAAAACTTACACAAGGTTTTTTTTTATTTTTGTGCAAATAAGTTTTATTTCGGGAGTGGCCGGAAGTGTATTCCCGAATGGAAAAAAGTTTATTGCTGATCCCACTTAAGCGGCACTGGCACATTTTCAGAAAACATTAAATTTCTTCAATTTGCTCGCAAATGATGGTCTAGGCCATTAGAAGAATAGAGATATATTTTACACATAATACCCCAAAACAGGGACATTAATAAGAGGGTAAAGACTTCCAGGTAATTTGTAGGCTAACTTTTAAGTTTGCCGCAACTTTAATCAACAAATGTGTCTATTACATGAATATCATAGACTCGTACTCATGGATATTAAAACCACAAAGGTCACAGACCAGTCAACAAGGTGCATGCTGTGAGAATCAACTCTAGTGTGTGTTTTCTTGTGTTACACGCCATTTCCGCGTCGTCTGCTGAATTATAAAAATGTTTCTGTTTACCCATAAGCTTGCTGATTTGGGCTTAATAATTTCAGGTGAGGGCTAATGTACAATGTATATAAAATCTTTACAACCATGCAAAAATATCAATTTCAAAAAATATAGAGGGCTCACTATTTTTCAAATGTGCCAATGTGCCAGTGTCTCTTTATTCCCATTGGAATAACTCCCATTCGTATACCATTCCTGTAAAAAAAAATCAAATCCCATCCATTCTCCTGAAGATGTAATTTTACTCTCACTCCTGTGGGAATCCTGCTGAAACGGGACTCCTGTGGGATCGGAAGAGATTTTTTTTTATCATCTAATGTTAATTGTTAATTATGAGTGACCTGCTGTCTTTATCTTTAGTCAAATGTTTTCTTATCTTGCATGGTACCAGGCAGTGGCAGCAAAGAAATCCAAAATTTAGATGTGGCATAATTAAATTATACCCTTCGCATCTACTTTGTATCTTGTGCTTTTATTATGGTATCAGAATAAAGCACATGATACAGAGTAGGTGCTAGGGGTATAATGTAATTATGCCTTAGATGTTGTCATTGATTTTACTCGTAAACCCCAAATCGTGTTGAAAAATCCAGGTTGTTTTATAAGTTATCAAGCAATATTTTCTTAGTCCAAACTGTTTGAGCTGAAGAATCAACTCCAATGTAAGGCTTATTTTTTAATATTTATATATAAGTAATGGATGAGGCGAGGTTACATATGGGCCATGGTGACACCCAGAGGATGTTTTGAATCAAGCCCACAATACATTGCAATGTGCCTATACTATACTGTACTGTACTAAAAACACATCAGTACTTAGGGGTAAAAAGTCATTTCATGAGCATGCCAAAATTTCCTAAGTACTAGCATCTTGTGGCCTAAAATGAGTGTAAAAGTCAGGGTTTTATGCGTTAATGATAGGAATTTGTGGGATCACATGACCTTATTGAGGTGAAATTTCCCAAAACTGGTGCACTGTGGGATGGACTCAATACACCCGCTGGGTGACACCCATGACTGACTCACATCAAAGCACCCTAAATTTCTGGTTTACAGTGTATTGCTGCAATATATTTTTTGATTCATTTGGGTGAGTTTTCATATTGAACAAGGATTAGGCTCCATTTTCTGCATCTTACATACATGCTATGTTGTCCCATCATTTGGGCAGGTGTGTTAAGTGAGGGTTTATGTCCACAAGAGGTATGAAATCTTTCTTAGACCAAGTTGAGATATACATGGTTTTAGATAGTCTGAGGGGAGATAGTTCATCATGTGAGTGCAAAAAGGTCATTAGTGTAATAGCTGCCACTTGTCAGAAATTCCTTTCAAACATACTATTATGCCAAGTCTTTGGTCAGTGGCTCTTGAAATGATTCTTCAGGCAAGTCGCCTGAAGAACCATTTCAAGAGCCACTGACTAAAGGAAAGATAAATTCAGAGCTCTCTTAATGCATGTCAGCATGTATCACATGGCAGCTACTGCACTTACGACCTTCTTGCACTCACATGACGAGCTATTTTGATTTATGTAATGCATAAAAATATTCCTATCATTTGATTGGTGGATACTACATCACATGACATATAAAAATATTTGACTGCACTATATTCATTAAATGGTGCAAAATACCTCCCTCAGTTGGCCCACGGTCTCCAGTATTCTTGGGTAGGTATTTCTTCATGATGACTGGTTTTAAAATTGATATATTCTGAAACCATTTTCAAGGATGCCTAATTTTTGCTACATTACCATAACCAAAATTACCTCTTAATTTGAATAAGTTAATGGTGGTTTGTTCAAAATGAAATTGTGTACAACTTGTATGATAAGAAGTACCCAAGTCCTTAATCAGTTACAAATCCAGCTATTATTAGGCTAGTGAAATTGAATATTTATCCACCACTAATGGCAAGAGAATTAACATTAAAAGTCACCAACTTGATAAAGTGTGGAACATCTAAAAATGGGGCAGGATTTGTACAGAGGGTCAAAAATAAGTGTTCTTAGAAGTGTTTACTTTCACTGATATGTTTTTAGGTTCTGCTGATTTAAGTAATGCATAGTATGCAAATATATACTGCCATGGGAGGCTCTGGTTAAAACTATGAGCCCGAGATGACATCAAGTAGGCCTACTTGATGTCACCGTAGGACCATAGTTTTAAGCTAGAGGCTTGAATAAAGGCATTATATATTTGTTTTATATACTTCATTAATAGATTTTTCTATGATTTTTGTCTTTTAATACTCAATGCAAGGTCGCCTTTAGACAACAATGAGGTTCAGAACTTCAAGTACTATTTAAGTCCATAAATAGTACCTCTCTCTGCATTAAGTGTCACAAGCCAGGTACTATTTACGGCTTGGAGTACCTTGGACACATGTTCATCAAAATGGTGAAACTATTTCAAATCACATGAGAGGCGTTTAACCAATTAACAAGCTCAAATTAATTAAACCTGTATATAATTTGCCCTATCTGTGGACTATAGTTTAATGGCAATAAGGCAAAAATGTTTGAAGGTCATCCGGGGGGAAATATTTTAGAATTCTGGGATTTGGCACACCTTGCCAAATCTTTCTTTGCTCCAATTTCATTGAAATTGGTGGCAAATTTTTCATTTGGTCATCTTCAACTAAGAAACTTGTATTTAATCCTATGTGACACTTAGTGTGTACTGTTCAAGAATAAAAGATGGCCACCCATCTATATAATAATACCGGTGTTCTGTCAGTGGTTGTCTGTCTGACCGTGTCTATTTCTCGGAGACCGAGGTCGCACGGTCTGAATCGTGGTGGTGGCCTTGGGACCGAATGAAGAGAGTTTGTATTGGTAGTGGTGGATCAAAGGTCATCGGGGGATCATTCAAGGTCAAAGAAAGTCAAATGGACACGACGCTATTTTCTCGGAGACCGAGGGTCGCACGTTCCTGGGTGGTTGCCCCCTTGACCTTCCGACAGCCGAGTTATGGCTTGGTTAGTGGATCAAAGGGCATCATCAGAGGTAATTTCAAATCAAAAGCAGGTTCACATGGGGTAAACATTGGTGTATGGACATGAAACTTGGAGGGTGGGGGTTGTTTTGATGTACAAAAATTTACAAGTATGACACGTCATTCAGGGGTCATTCAAGGTACAAAGGGACCGCAAAACCAAAAAGTCATTCAGGCCAGGTGATCGCGAAACTCAGATGATCGCGAAACCCGGGGACCCCTAGTAGAATCTGAAGAATTAAATAATTGGCTCTAGAAATTACTATGGAAAGTAGAAATTTGCATCAAAGGTATACTTAAGGGTAATACCTAATAAGCCCAACAATTGACACCCCATTTTCATAGGAATTGATTCTTTTTTTGGTTTTAGTCTGATGACCAATATCTCGAGGAATATCTCTTCTGTCAATTACAGCCAAGGTTTACAAAACAAGATCCTTTATAAACAGAATCGAGATCCTGTGGACCCATCTTAAGATAGCAACCAGGGGATTTTGGTTGAAGAGTTGTGCCAGCAGATCAATATCCTCAGAAGAATAGGAAGGTTTCCAAGACTACCAGTTCCTCTTACAGTTACCTTTATAGACGTTAAAGAGGGCCTTTGATTCATCAATAGAAAGGTTATGTTATGGAATACCGGAAGCTGTAGTGAATGCCATAAGTACGCTATACAACAACTCTAAAAGTGCAGAGTTAACTGGTCGACGGAAACATTACGGATCCTTTCGAAGTCACCACCGGAGTTCTTCAGGGTGATGGTTAGCTCAATTTCCTTTTCATCATATTAGAGATTTTCTAATGTAAAAGGCCAATCAGATTGTGACTTGGAATTTGTAACACACCATCGCCGCTCCAGACGACTACACCAGCCAAAGTATTGATGACTTGGATTTGCTGATGATATTGCACCTGTGGATCCACTCTTCCGAGGGGACAGACCCAGACGACCAATACTGCAGCGGCAACAGGCAGGAAAAATCTTGGCCTCATAATAAGCTTATCCAAGACAGAGTATATGACTGCAAATTGTCATCCTCATCCAACATTCAAGTTCTATGGTGATCCATCAAACATGTGCCAGATTTCAAATTTATTTGGCTCCAAAATGGCATGTGCTGCAAAGCGACCCTAAAAAGACGCCAAGCTTTAGCATGGGAGTGCCTTCTGGAAGCTAGCACGTCTGTGGAAAAGGCCCCCAATTATCCATCTCTGCAAAAGTCAAGTTATTCAACACTACGTGTGTGACCATCCTACTCTATGGCTGTGAATCATGGGTGCTATCACAAGACATGGAAAGCAAATCAACAACACATTTTGCTACCTCGTGCTATAGGATTAGTGGCAATAAAACGGAAAAGACTGTGTCTCAAACACCATCTTATATTCAATGGACTAACACTGAGCTTTTTATCCACTTGTTAAGACATCGCCCAGCTGAGTTTCCTGGAACATCCTTCGTCTGCCGAGGAAGAGCCTGCTAGAAGATCGCTCTCTACATACACCTCATGGGCAAAAGGAGAAAGTCCTGGACGTCCACGCACCTTTTATTTAGCCTACATCCAAGTGTGCTCGGGTATGATAAAGCAAGATACAAGCTGAGCAGTAGCCGTACGTGCCAAGATAGAGTGTGAATGGAGAATATCGGGTAATAGCCTTCTCTGCAGCAGAAGGATGATGATGTGATGATGGTTCTTTTTATCCCCTGGCTTGAAAAAAGCATAAGGGGGATTTGGCGAGTAGTGCGCATGTCCATGTGTATCTTGTTCCAGTTTGGTTAGGTTTTGGGTAGGTTTTTGTTTGTCCAGGTCTTCTTCAAAAGTTGGTGATTGGAAACCAGGACTTGGGATTAAGGTGCCATAGGGGTTCCTTCATATGTGGATGATGTCAGGTCATGCCAGGCAAAGGTCATCTAGCTCAGTCCATTACTGCCATCTTGCAGGGGGATCACACAAATTTACTTGCTGTATTGGGTACATTTTTAGCCCGTGATGATCTTGAACAGTTTGTCCCATACAAGCTATATCTAACTATTTGCAGGTAAATAGACAAATAATTTTTTAATCCTTGCAAAATGATGGTGAACATATGGTGAACAAATCAGATAAATAATAGGCATAACAGATTATTTTTGAAGAGCGTCCCAAATTTTCAAAATTTGATATGTTTGCACAGTATTGTTGGTAATTTCGAGCAGGAAAACTAAATTTGGACCAAGAATGCCAAAAAATGTGTATTTATTAATAAAATAAGCGATTTTGTAATTAGAATTGGGATCCCAGATGGTGTACTTAAAGGCAGAGCGTGTGAAAGCTAGTTATTCCCGTCTGTGATGAAATAAGTGCCACCGCAGAAAATGAACCCTCTAACTTGACTTGCCTGAACAATTAAAAACACTCATATAATGGTATGCGCGTAGACACGTATATGTCGCTATTTCCCGGCTATTTAATACTGGAAGGCCGTTTCAGTGCTGTTGAATTATTATCGGAGATCTCCGATATTTAATTATTCCGATTACGAATTCCTTAGTTGTCCGGCAAGACATTTCGAGATTAACATTCACAGGTATGGACTAGCCAGTTGCAAGCATACCGTGTAAAATCTCAAACTTTTTGAAAAAATGGGGGCGCTCTTCAAAAATGTGCTATTAGGTATTGCCTTTTAAAATCACTTTGAAATTTTGACCCTTGTATAAATGTCCCACCCTTTTTTTAATGTTCATCTTTCTTCTGTATTTTTTCTGTTTCTGTAACTTTTGTTTATTACATTTATTTAAAAAACAATTTTGCCCCACCCAGTAAGGGGTTTCGCCTTATTTTGTTATTAATTTTACTAGCCTGATGGAATATCAAGCCGTTTATTCCAGGTGACATATTGTGATCCTTCTTTCTCGTTCCTAGACAACTTTTTTAAGGGGTGTTATGGGGTCAACCTATTTCGTACCAGCCCCTGTGTGGTCAATATGAATACCAACACAAACTTGATTTGATTTACTAGTTGAAAGCGTTATTTACCATGTAAATCCAAAGAAAATACCTTCTAGTACATGTATGGTCCCACCCTTGCTAAGCTTAATCTGTGTTATCTTGTACAAGGAAAATAAAATAGGTCGTCATAATGATTATTGTTATTCATAACAAACCTTACAAATTTTACTGAAAATATATGGTTCTGTTGGCTCCTTTTTCTATAGCATGATACATGTATCAGTGGCACCCGTACCCAGGACCAGCACGCGGGTGCACAAATAGTAGCAGGAGCAGAATATCATGGGGTTCTTATTTAGGGAGTTCGTCATGCCGGACTACATCTAAGGTGACACCCTTCAGTAGTTAGTATGGTCCCTCTATATCAATGCAAGTTAGTGGTGGTCTCAAATTGTGGTTGGTGTAACTTTTAATAGAGGGCCAATTTAAGTTTACACCGGGGTCAAACTTTGAAATTATTTTTTTTGATCATCCATCATGTAGCCCATATTGTCCGTTTAGTCATAAGGGTTCCAAAAATATAGTTCGTACCATATATGACCATTGGTTTTTACAGTTTGGGTGGAAAATGTATAAAAAAGTGCAAAAAAGGTCAAACTCAATTTGTATAAGGGGTCACATGAAGTTACTCTGATTATATTTTGAATGCTTTGCAAATTGATGATTGAGGAAGAGGACTCCACAAAAGTATAGTTTGATTATGTTAAATGTTTACTTTCTTACCGGATTAAGGTCAAAGACGGTTAATGCCAATTGGACTTATGTTGCCCCATGACCTATTTTGTCATTAAAATGATAACTATGACATTGAGACAATTGTTCATTTTTTAACCAAAATTGTGAGTACCCAATAATCAAAAACCAATGGTCATAGATGCGTACACACTATACATTTTTGGGAATCCTTATGGACTCGACGTGGACAATATGGCATACATTTTCAACATGATGGGAGTAATTTAAAGTTTGACCCCTGTGTAAACTTAAATGGCCCTATTGAAAATGGGGACACCACAATTTAACCCCACTAACTACCTTGCATTGATAAGAGGGTCATACTAACTACCAAAAGTGTCAACACATGAGATGTAGTGGGGACATGTGAACGATGATGTGTGGACCCAATCCCTTGCTCCCGCTCTAAAACGCAGAGTTAACACTTACTGGTGTTATCAACCAACTGTCTAACCTGGTTTCGTACTCTTTACACAAGTACCATAGTCATTCTTATACCTGAGTAGTCAGGGGTTACGTACACTAGCCCATGTGATTTGATGACTATAATAATGCTATTTGAATAGAGAGTGTTTCAGAGAATGAATGTTTGTTATCTTTGTCATAAAATTTGCAAGTTTTTTTTTTAACTCTTCACACGCCCCCAATCAAGATGATTATGGGTACGCTTGCATATTAACTGACTACTAGTACACCCGAGAGCTTTGACCGGGAGAAAACGGTTTTAAAAATAATGCAAATCAGCCCTTGTGACGCCTCACCAGGAAATTTCCCTCAGCGGGAAAATCTGCCTCAAAATCCTACTTCCAACCGTGAAAATCTGCCTCAAACTCCAACGTGAACAAGCTGCCTAAAAACCGGGCATTGGCCTCTGACAAGTGACCCCTTGTTACGCCCTGTGGGTTCATTCATTGCCAGTGGCAGTTACAGTCACAGTAAAAGCCTCGCGACCTTGGGTTAAAGCGTATAATCCGGTTAGAGGAATTAAGTCAAAGTTGGCAATTACTCAGTCCTACACACATCCAATGACTGAGCCCAAACCACTAATCACATGACAATTACTCCAAGTTAACTCCATTCCCCATGCATGCACAGCAAGGCGTGGTCAATCCACTAACTTAGCTGTAAACAGGGTTAAATTGGTGTTGTTCAAAGAAATGTTTCAATTGACCTCGGTAGACGAAACTTCAAGGGTCATATGAATAATGATCTTTACCTCTCAATGAAGGAATTTAATAATCTTGATTGCCACTTGGTACAAAAAAAAAAAATAAGGTCAACAAACAGGGCGTGGCGATGTGAAATCAATACGGCAAGGTACGGAGTGATATTTATGGTGAATCTATCATTGAGTTTGCATGGGAGAATTGGCCGAGGCGGCTGCTTGCTTTCCATATAAAGGTTTGTCTCGACAACAACTTTCTTCAATGTGTTTTGGTATCATTTGTACTATGTTAATTTAGAGGAAATAATAAAGTATCTAAAGACGTGTGGTAAGAAAAAACCACGAAAATATAGTTTTTTTAACACAGCGATGCAAAATTTTAGGCTGGCTATTCCAATAAATGGGAGAGTTCTCGGGGTCACACGTCAATTGTGACCGCCGGGTGTGTGGGGGAATACAAAAGTGGACCATAATCCACTATGGATTAAGAGACAGAAGGGCATTGGGAGTAAGAGTGAAAGTTGGCTAGTAGTAGAAGGGCATGGTTAAGCAGAGTGGGACAGTAAGAAGGGAAGGGCTCACAGCTGTTTGAAAGTATCATCTTATGATGACAAAACCAGAATAAATAAAATAAAAATTATCACCGGCGACAAACTTTTGACAACCGATTTGGTATATTTCGGTCCACCAAACTACAATCTGTGTACATTTTACGAAATTTCATGTGGGCAAATTATGATTTTTCTTAAAAATCTCGTTTTCCATGTCTTTCTAGGGAGATGGGCACACATAGGGGCGCGTATTAAAATACAAATAAGACCTTTGTAGGCCTATATGGCAAGAATTCCCCAATAGATTTGTTGATTTTTGCAGAGTAATAGATTTTGCATGTCACTACTTTAAGAAGTTGTCCCAAAAATTGTGTCGCCTCTGCTTGAAAATTGTGCTGAAAATAAATAACATTTGTCTGGGGTCAAACAGCGTGTGGCCTGGTGGGCTATTAGAGTGAGGGCAACCTACGGATGTCCCAGATGAGACTGTAAAGGCCAATTGTCTCATGT
>JAMKCH010026741.1:0-25917 GCA_023653785.1 Ophioderma brevispina
GGTCTGCTGTCATCGATCATTTCTGCTGGCCTCTTAACTGTAGTATCTTCTGATTCGAAGTCCCAAGAGGCAGGCTGACTTGTGTCACGAATGAATACATCCGGATCAGATGCCGTGGCTCTCCTGTACCCAGCTGGGGTCTCACGACGGTTTTCACTCTCCTCTCTCTGCTGAAGCCCGTGTCTTAGTTTCGTATTCTCCTTACTTAAGGACTTACTCCTCTCTGTCGCCTCATCAGCCCTCAATGTTAGCTGCCGTATGCGTTGTCGGAGCATTTCGTTCTCTTCTTCCTGCATCTTGGCATGAAATTCATCCATCCATTTGTCGTCATCCGACTCCATCATTCTTCCGAAGTCTTGACAAAGACAATTACAGGTTAATGTGTTCCCTACTAACAAGTGCTAGCACACCAGCCCCCCGATCACCACCCACGGTTAGCTGGAGATGCAGTCACAGGCAGGATAGTAGGTCTCGCTCATAATTATCACTATTTTTCAAGTTAATCCCACCACTGCCACCAAATGTGGCGGAATCTCTCTTCACTTGCGTGATCTTAAATTGGTAGCGAGCAGCAAGGCTTACGACGGTGATGGCGGTGGGCGGTCGGTTGCCCGTACCTTTTGATCAAGTGGATTATTAATAGTTCTTTGCAGGATTCGGACTTAACTACTGGAGGCAATGACTTAAATAACTCACACGCAGAGACCAGGTATAGAGTTCTCATCAACTTTATAGGGCTTGCCTGGGTCAAATCCGGCGTCTCGGCTTGCGAAGATGGAAGTTAGCGATGCAGAAGTGTGGGCTTGAGAGCTTAGTTTCAATGAACCTGTCCCATCGCTAGCTAGGAACAGGAGAGCGGCGAGTGCTCGCAGCATCGCCTTATATACTGCCAAAGATGACGTCATCACTTAACACGTCATAAAGGACGCCCTCAACGCACACCACTGCATTTCCGCCACAATATGCTAAGTAAGGTAAGGCTATCGAATAGACTGCAAAATTCTGTATGCGAGTGTATTAAGAGAAAATCTTGCAAGTTGCAGAATGATAGTGTGTAAGTTTCTCTTAAATACATCTATATTAAGAAATGGTTGTTTTCTTTTCATTGAAAAACACAAAATTTTAGCATTTTTCCTCAAAAATGATTCAAATTAGTTGGTAAATGGCGAGTCAAATGCTTGCAATGTTATGTAATCTGTATAGGTACATATATCAGGAACATAAACTAAAAAAAATCAAGTGTATATATTTTTGTGTTGAAAGATGACACTACCACGGTGCCATGGCAAAATAAAGAAAATAAAAGACTTGACCTTTGACACTTATTCTCCAAATGACTTATGTACGAGTACAAAAATCTGAATAAGTTTGCAACGGAATGTCCGATTTCAAAAATTCGAAGTGTTCTGAGTTGCTGAAGAGTCTCTCTTTCACATACAATACATTTTAAACCCACTTATTTTCACCTGAACTGCCTAATGCCATACAATCCTACACCAACCTATCAGGAAGTGAAGCTTGATCGGCAGTTTACTTATCGACAGCACCTCGAGTCAGTATGCGCCAAGGTATCTTCGAGGAATAACCTCCTGTGCCGGCTTGCTGGATCCTCGTGGGGTGCCAGCCCAACGAATCTTCGCACCACCGCCCTGGCTCTGGTCTACAGCGCTGCTGAATATGCCGCCCCAGCATGGTGCAACATCTCTTACACAAAGAACCTGGATACAGTACTCAACGAGACCATGAGAACCATTACTGGCTGCCTCCGTCCCACTCCATCTGAGTTTCTACCAGTGCGTTCAGGCATTACACCTGCAGTGCTTCGGAGAGAACACCACACACACAAACTGGTGAATAAGGCTTTATTGGACAACAAGCACCTGCTGCCTAACACTGTCAAAAAATCACACCAGCTCGGCAGACAGAGACTGCACTTTCGTCGACCTTTCTGTCGACACGCTGCTAAACTCTCCCAGCTCCCCATGCACCGATGGGGGCTGCGACCATCTCCATCCTGCCAATGTGGTTCTCCATCACAGACTGCAGATCACATTCTCAATGAGTACCCTACCTTTCGCCCACCGGTGGACATAGATTTTTCAAACCCCATCGGGCGATAGTTAGCGGGATCATATTTTTGCTCCTTCTTGTGGATAGTCGACACATTTTGCATGCCTCAAATGTGATGAAACGCAGCCCTCACTGAGCGTTTTACGAAAAATGCGAGTGAGGGGGTCGGCAACGATGTCAGCCATCTTTTTTAGAACCCTAGGACTAATACTATCCGGACCAGCTGCTTTGCCTGGTTTCAAATCTTTCAATAACTTTTCCGCGCCTGGAGTAACATCTTTGACTCTGCCGTGTTTCCTACTAGCCTTGAATGCCTTGTCCTTTCTACGAATCTTTCTCTGAAGTTACCACGATGATAAAAATAACGATGCAAATTATTGTTGGAGTTCATAGGATTAAAATAAGGAATAGTTTTAACTGTCTTAAGTGCTTAGTTTCCAATGTAGGGGGCACAGAAGGTCAACGTCCATTGCATTCAACGGGGCTTGATCTGGTTTCCCCCTACTTTCTTAAGCAAGCATTTGAGACACTCAAAACTATTCCTTATTTTAATCCTATGAGCTCCACCAATAATTTGCACCATTTTTTATCCAAATCGGAGCAACTTTAAAAATTGACCCCTGTACAACTGAAATTGACCCTTTTTATTGATTTTGGCTGTTTTTAGCTTATAACTCTGAAACTTTAGGCTGTTCATATTACAAACTATAGGCCTACCTTTTCTGAATCCTTATGGTTAGATACATAACATGGTATACTTTTCAACATTATTGGATCAATTTATTGGATCAATTTAAAAATTGACCCCTGTACAATCTTTGTAAGAGGGCACATATGGTGCAGTGGATTAGCGCTCGCCTCATGAGCATAAGGTTGTGGGTTCGAGCCCCGCTGTCGCCAATATGTTGTGCACTTGGGCAAGGCATTTTACCTCGCTTGCCTCTCTCCAAGTATAAATGGGTACCGGCATATGCTGGGAATGCAAAACAGACTCGCTGTGCGGGAGGAGTGGCGAACCCCCGGCCCACAGCAACATTATATGAGGGAGTCTGGCCCAAACGCCAATGACAGAGAGATGGGCACTCCGCCTGTGGGCGCACTATTTGCATTTGCACAATCTTTGTCTTGGCCCCCCTCTCTTAAGGCAGTAAAGGCACCACTTGCGGTACTTAAGAATCACGTTTCAGGGGTTCTTGTCAGTCTGTCTATACATTTTTAATCACTCAAACCTTTTGTACTTGAGATGTGTTACAAATGTGTGCTAGCTCCAGGGCTAATAGAAAAGGTAAATTTCACCGATTTTCTTAAATCTTGACCGACCTATTATCGATTTTAATCACTGAAGTAACAATCTTTGTCCCAGCGAATACATATTCGTTCGAAACTTATCTGGGTGCATTGAGATATTTGGACACACAAAGCTATCGAATACGAATTCGATTGTTTGTGAAACCCGTTTTATACATATGGGTGTTATTCGACTAGGGCTATTTTGGGTAAGAGATGTAATTTCACTTTTTTTTGGTACAATTAAAGAGTACACAAAATGCAACCAGAATCAACTATTAACTCAATTTACCAAAAAATCAGATTCGACAGTATGCCCGGACAGTATGTCGTGACCACGACGATATATATAAAAAAATCTACTTTTTAATGTAAGTCGGGGGAACGAGGCTGAGCATCATAAAATGCCCCTTTACGCATTACGCAGTGCAGTTTTGAAACTTTAGATGGTACTTGAATCCAAAACTGACGGAGGAAAGATGCTCCACTCGGTTATAGTGTTTGGGAAGCAACTGTGTTGATTTTATAGACATTTCGTTGACAATTTCATAGGTCGGAATTTCTTTGGATGATATAGAAAGAGCTAAAAAAATCTCACCCTAAATAATAAATTATGTTCAAATTTGGTGACCATAATCGAATTTTCAAGGTGCATTTTAGTAAATTTGGTGTTTGTGCAGTTTATTTTCTCTTCTTTTTCTGACCATACTTGCTCAAAAGCATCACTCACCACATGGTTTACGCATCGTCGTATTTGGAAAGTTCTTATGTATATTTATGAGACACGCAAGTATTTTACGTTCGTCACACGTATCGAGTGAAAACAACAACAACAACTGATGTCACATGCTACCACTCGGACTCAAATATCTCTTTTCCTAAGCAAAATTGACAGGGGTCATCGGGAGACTTTTTGTGCATTAGGAATGCAGGAATCTTTTTGGAGGCATGGTTTCTTCCATTGGTTTTCGTATAATTATTGCAGAAAAATCGGCCGATCAGACAATGGAACATTAAGGAAATGCAACATTATATAACATAACGCGTGTCGCACAGATATTTAGGTGCGTTTGCTTGCGCAGCAAGAGTGATGACGACGCGCGGCTGGTTGCGCAACAACAAGGATGGTGTGAGAGAAATTGGTTACGTTTCTGGCCTATTCAATAACACGAGCGTTTGCCCTCTTGATATATATTCTAGCTCTGTGGCTGGGACACGTCGATGGGGATTTTTTCACCTATTGCATCACGCTTTCAGAGTATAAAGCTCCATTCATAATGGACTAACCCTGGTGTAAACTCAGCTAAAATTAGACTCCTTTTTGAAAATGGATCATTCACCAGGTTGGGACGCACTTTGTGACATTACAAGGAATATGTAAAATGCATTTAAGTACATAATTTCAGTGTAATGCATGTAATAGGGTAAATGTAGTATGAAGGGTGAATAAATGTATTAATCATTTAAAGCCTGAAGAAATAGATTTTATTTTTTGAATTTCTAGGTGTTGTAAGTTGCCAATGATATTTCGGACCGTAACATGGGGTCACCAACGTCCATGTCACATCTTAAGAACTGTACTCAAAACCCTGATTTTAAACATTAATATCTGAAAAAAACATTTAACTCAAAGCAAACACACGAAAGACTTTGGAGAATTTTTCATCAAAGGTATATCTAATATATATGTTAGTAAGCGATTAAGTTTGAAACTGCTGTTCGGACGTTAACGATGGGACACATGGCATGTTTTAAAATATAACTTTTACAATGAGCAGTAAATGATCAATCCTTTTATTTCTACATTATTGGTTGATTACACATTTGATGTAGTGACACTTAGACACTTTTATCCATTAGACGTTGCAGAAACAAGGAAATGTTTCAAAATTGTGCAGACGTACCATGGACACACGCCCCAATAACAACAATAATCCTCAACTAAAACAAAAATAAACCTAATGCTCTCCACTGGAATGGTTAAGGTTGTGGAAACTGTAATTACAACGTAGTGACTGTAGTCAAAATTGTGATGGATTTTTAGGTAGTAATAGTAAAGGTTTGATGCATCTAAAATTGTTAACTAAAAGTGGACACCACCTGTTACGGGGCACACCTCATTTTGATGGGTCATTACTATGCATTTTGGGATAAACTATGGAAAGGAATGAATCATCATTAAAAATGTTTTGGTCTTTATATTGTTGGTAAAAATGATAAAAAACGGGAAGATAAAATAATCCATTTAAATTGTTTAAATTTGCAATTAATGTTAATTTTTTGTCACAAATTAAGATCTTTGTTTTTGAGTCACTTCCTATCTTAATTACGAAAAATTGGAAAAAAACAACAAAGCGTCGTTAAATGGCCAGTATGTTTGGGTATCAGTTAAAACCTATAAATAGGTATCAATTGCATTAAAAGTAACTTCTGAAAATACGTTGGATCTAAAATAAACAATTTGATTTATATTCCTAGGCTATAGCAAATATGGTGTTTTTGTCCAAATGTTGGAATGACCCAAATACCAGTTAAGAGTCTTGAAACTGATCAAGCAGTTTGACTTCAAAAAAACAAAGTCATGACTAAATGTTAATTTGTAAGGTTGTGTAGTCCGCCCCATGGTTTTCTCTATTTTAAATAATTTGTCAAAAATACAAAATCATATTTGTATGTAAATCACATTGAACTGGAGTATTTGAATTGTGCGAAAATTGGAAGGAGTGTGAGTGTGAGAGCAAGAAGGTCTTACGTGCAATAGCTGCCAGTGATACATCTGTGTGCTGCAATGGATTGTAACTTTAATTTCTTGAGTCAGTGGATGTTATTTGAAATTTTTCTTCGGGCAACTGTGGTCACCCCCCTTGGGGAAGAACCATTTCAAGAGCCACTGACCAAAGACTTGGCCTAATGGTATGTTTGATGGGAATTTCTGGCAAATGACAGCTATTGCACCTCTGACCTTCCTACACCCACGTGATATGTATTTTGCAGTGGTATAACCAGCAAGGGGGAGGCAGGTGCTCCCCTGCTCAGAACCCTTGCCTCCCACCAGCTCCCCAATAAACTGACCGTTTGTACAGTGTCTATGGAGAAGGACTCAAATGTGCTCCCTCAGAGACAGTGGTGGATTTAAGGAAAGGGCCCTGTCAGCAGGTTAGGGTGGGACCCCTTTAGCGATCGCGAAGTGATGCAATGTCGCACTTTATTATGTGACTATGGGGGTTTCTGAGGGCCCTGAGAGCAATATTTTAGGGGGCCCTGTCAGCAGCTGATGACTCTTAAATCTGCCGCTGCTCAGAGAATGCCTGGGCACCCCTTCTGTCCCCCCCTCCCGCATTTTCCAAAGGTCTGGTTACACCACTGGTATTTTGTAAATACGCAGGTGAATTAGAATTACTGAACTTTGCCATGGAATTTGAGACTATGGATCATATGCATGGTAAAAGAAAGATGTACTGATGCTGCTGACATGTTTTGTGTGGACTCCTTGAAGACCTGTATTATAAATGTTTAACTTATGCTGACTGTAACTGCAACTCTGTAGGAGTCTAAATTCTGTTTTCTTGTTTATTATCCTGTATATTTAGGCAACAGTAGCTATCTGTTTTTTTTTTGTCGATCCAGGTTGTTTGTTTGGCGCAGAGAAATTCGAAAACAGTAGCAACTTGTGTAATATTTTTTCTCCTTCTTTTGGTTATTTTGTACTTTAGCTCTAGAGCTATAAAATTTCATTGTGTTTATTATTTATTTAAATTAGAATAACAACTGAAAAAAAAAATGAAAAAACTTTGTGTGTAAGAAATGATTTTGTACACAAAAAAGATAGTGAATTGTGGAAATTGCCCAAATTGTTGCAACTTGCAATATGTCAAATTTCTCAAACTTTTTTTTCAATGTTCATAATTGAGCTTTTCATTAGATCTTGCCTCTTACTGTTTATAACTAGGTTCTGTTGAGGAAGTTCTTAAATAGAGATATACTTCAAATGTAATCGGAGACAGAGGACTTAATTGTGACTTGTAATCTGAGGCAAGAGGTTAATCTCACAATGTGAATTGAAACATGAGGTAATTTTTAGATTACTTTCAAAGCAGTTTGTACGGCCTAAAATTCTAGATCATTATGTTGTTGTGGAATTAGGATTGGGGAATGAATATTCTATTAAACAATACCGTTTAAATTAGTTTGAACTGAAATTGAGAAATTGATTTGTACCTCATTAGACTGAAGGGACCTGTATTGAATAAGTGTTGTCATTCTTCAGTGTCCATATACATGTAATTGTTTTGTGAATGGAGTTGGGTGATATTGGGGGTGGGGGGGGGGGGGAGTAGAGGCTGAGAGATAGCTTATTTCAGTTGGCATATTGTAGGAGAGTTCTGTGAGTCGTTATTAATTCCCTATTATGTTACTTGTAAAGAGAGATCTGGTCACCTGTAGATAGGAGATGTGATCTGGTGGTCAGAAACTACTAGAATGTGTATCCCTGCGGTTTTGGACCGTGCGGGGGAGTTGAAGCCACATCTTTTACTAAAGTTTCCAACATCCTTGCATCTTTCGGATCCAAATCATTCACACTGAGGTTTTGTTATTATGTAAAGTTCTTTGTCATTCTTGGAATGGTAATTGGTTAGTGTACTCTTTAAATATAAAATTCTCTCTTGAGGGTTCATTCGTATTGGATGTTAATGTGTTCTCTCGCTATATAGTTCTCGTCTCTTAAGTGAGCTCGAAACTCAATCTGATGAACATAATTTGTTACTTTTTGAAATGAGCACACAATTGTTGCGAATCTCAAGGAATTCTGCATGGTAAATAATATCATCGAGTGAGTGAAACACCCCAAATACGCATTGTGTTTTTGTTTAATTGTGTCTCGATCTTTCCAATAGGGTCTTTTTTTTTTTGTGGCAAATGACATTTTTTTGTCAAAGAAGAGTAGATTCTTGCTTCAGTTTTTGGGTTGTTAAAAATGAATTCGACAAACTTTTCATCTCAAATGAATTTTTAACCTAGTTCCTTGGATTTTAAATTTTGCAGTAAATACAGCGGGGAATTTTGGCAATATTCGACATTGACTTTGAAAAGCAGTGTTATTATCAAACTATCTTGTCCAAACACCCACACACACAAACGCTTTTGGTTAGGTCAAACAAATAATGGCAAAAGAAAATTTAGTAATCATATGCTGAATTGCAAGGACTTCAACAGGGTTGGGGAGCCCTCTCAGGGGTTTGTGGGTACCCCATGCTTGTCCAGGCCTAGGAGGTTTGATGAAAGGGACTTCTAACAGGACCAATTTTCATGAAAATGTGAAACCTAACAGGACACTTTTTGACGAAAATATGCCATTTGGTGAAAAGGATACCCCCTAAACGGGACCATTTGCCGGCGGGACCTGTTTTCAATAAATGAATAAAAAGTATACTCCAAAGAACCAATACCCCATAGAAAAACGAATGACTATATAGAAACATTGCACACACACTTGGGATTTTTCCTGACATGTTTCAGTTAATTCTTATTTATATCAAAACCATAAGTCGCACAATCTAACTGGAAGTGAGCCCTAGCGGGATAGTTAGAGCTTGAATCATTGTGAATTTGATACCATAAGCAGTAGTCCCGGCATTTGCAGCCAGTCCACAGATATATCTTCGAGCTAGTCCCTCTTTTTTTTTGACGAGCATGGGTACCTGACCAAAATCCAAAGAACCCTGGGGGAACTTAAATTTTAAAAGAATCATTGCACGGCCATGAATAGAATAACCATTAAGCAAATAGACACTAAAGGACATAGAAACGTCATTCTACCACTGTTGTTGGCAAGAAAAATATGTCAAAGGATTCATTTGAAACCAAAATGCTGCCAGATTTATTTTTTGCAGCCAAAATGGCCACAGAAATTTGTTCTCAATAGGAGATTTGAAAAAAACATTGTTACGAACTGCGTTAATCGCTCTTGCGACAGAACAAAAAGGGACAAATTTCGAACCCTTCCACTTCATAACAAAATAAAAAGAAGTTGATGAGATTTTCAAAGATTTTCCATTTAAGAACGTTACTCCCCACGAGTTACGAACTGCGTGAAGCTCTTTTGACAACACAAAAGGTAACACCTGCGGACGCACCTTTGTAACAAAATCTATTTTGACGAAATCTTTAAAGATGTCCATCAAAGAACACTAACTAGCCCCAATCAACTCGCCCAATAAACACTCATCCATAGCAAAATCGAGCCATACTATTCGATTCCAGTATTGACTCACCCATATCAACTCAGTACATAACAACTCCTCCATGAACAACTCGCCCCAATATTTACTCACACATATTCAGACTTCGCCCAATCAACTTGCCCAAAGTATTAATTCGCGATAGCAACTATACCACTATCAACTAGCCCACTACAACGATTGCCAAGTTAACTTCATTCTCAGCTACATATTACAGTCCACTGCGCAGGACGAAAGCATCAACATGTGTCAATGCTGGAGTAAGGCTAACCTTCCACGATGGCCAAGTGCGGGTTGGAAGGGGCTCTGGTACCTAGAGTGATTAGTAAAGGTAACAGACCCGGGATGAATCCCAACTCTTATCGATGAGGTATGCAATTTTACTGGCTCAGGATTGACTCATCTGACACACGGGACCAACAGCTTTACATGGACGCTCCGAACCATAAGGCACCGGGAACCCATGCATACACTGCACATTCTATGCAATGGTAGGGCGCGAGGAGAAATTCCACAATCGAATCCACACTTATGCGCGTATGCAATTTCCGACCTTTTGAGTATGACCAAGATGACCGACCTTGCGGGACTCGAACCAGGGCCTCTCGGTAGATCTTTTACCCTGCCGACGGTACAGCGCCTTAAACCGCTCGTCCACCTCGCCCTCATTTTCACTCGCCCTATTATTAACTCGCCCAGATCATATCGCCACGATTAAACTCTCCCCATTTCAACTCGGCACATATCAAATCGCCGATACCATCTCGTGCTTATTAATAACGTTCCCACAATAACTCGTCGCATTTTAACTCTCCCCAATGGTAACTCACCCCAGACCATTTGTCCCAATATCACTTTCCCCACCTGTTCATTTAGCCCCTATAAATTTCAAATATTTGTCAAATAATCGATGCCGACAGACGATCTCGGACCATTGTCACACACCCACCCTTTTGTTACGAAAATAGTTACAAAGTTTTGTTTTTTTTTTTTTATTAAGCTACACTACTCTCTATGCGGAGTACAACAACACACAGTCGAGAGAAATCAACAAAATCGAGAGAACGCAGAAACATATATTGAATCTTAATAAAGATACTTTAATTCAATCCACTTAACTTACAAATCTATAATATCTACCCAGTTAACCATATACTTCAGTACCACCTTTTGTAACAACAATGGTACAACGTGCATTATTCCTTTTAAAGGGCAACTTCAACGTAGTATGTAACAAATTGTTCCAAAGCGCGTTAATTAAGCTGCGATGCTGCGGGCTCTATTGGCAGTATCGAAGGATAACTTCACACACTGTACTGAATTACATGACCAATTTGTCCCATTAAATAACTCATCCCATTTCAACTTGCCCCCATATCAAATCACCCAGCCATATTTACTAAGTGCATAAGCTGCTACTGCTCTTATGGCAATTATTTTATTATTATTTTCATGGCACTTCCTGGGTGAGGCATCCTTGGTACCCATTCTAATTAACGCCGAAAAATCGCTATGGCTTTATTTTTTTTGTGCAAAAGACAGAACAAATTATAAAAAAATATAAACCACTATGATTGCAGCGTTCAAAAGAAAACTCGGACGGAACGGACAAATGGCTCCTTTGTACAAAAAATGTTACAAGTGGCATTATAATGTAAAAGGGACAACTTCAACCACTTTGTTAGCAAATTGTGTCAAAGTGCGATAATCTGCTGCTCGGCTTGTTTATTTGGGCAGTAAGAGATAATATCCACACACTAACACAAAGAAAAAGGGTTTAAAAAATCTTGAATCTTGAAAAATCTTGGATTTTAAGGATATTATATCGTCCGACTTGTTTTAACTAAACCCATACCAACTCGTCACTTTAACACTTACTGTATAGATGGGTTTTTCCACTTCCGTTAGTGAACAAGAGGGGTCCTAGACGCCCATGGCCATTACAAAACCAATGATTGTTAGAATGAAATCCACCACCGTAGAAGCTTCAAAGACATCAACAAGGACAATACAAAGTGAAAAAATTGGTTCAGGAAGAAAGCTAGTGGTAAACTATTAATTTCAATATGGTTCGAAATCAGCGAAAGACTTGAATTAGTTTCTGCATATTCTACGGCGTTGATTCACCTAACTTGTTTGAGTGTTTTAAATTGTTCTATACTTTCCATATTTTTTAATTTTTCATTTACATTGATTATGTCGCTTATGAAATTCAGAATTACAGTAATTTCTATTATTTTTTTTGGGGGGGAGGCAGTAAATATAACTTTCTTACAGTAAGTAACATTTTGGATATGTAATATCCCTTACATAGCTTAAAGGAAAATGGACTGACAACCTGTGACGCTCACGCCAAAAAGGGACGTAGGCGTAGTTGTGGTTTTGTTAGATCTATGAGTACTAAATCTTTCCCTGTAAACACAAGGCAGGGACCGCTCCGTGATTTTAAAGTGCTAAAATGGCATTTTAGGGTTTTAAGTATATGGCGGTAAGGGAATAACTTCAACACACTAAACGAATTGTTACAAAGTGGGTTGCCGAGGTATATCGTCTATGGGAAGATATTTTAAAAGTATTTGAGTTGTAAAGTGGTTTGAGTTAACACTTAACTGAGGAAAGGAACCTGCTAGGGGACATTTTTGGGCTTTTCGATTCCGCGTATTTTTAACGCTGCAATATATTTAGTTTTAATGTTTTTTTTTTTTTTTGTATTTGTATATCTTTAGTTGCTTTGCATTGTCGCAAAAATAATCAAATCCATATCGTCGTTTTTGCGTTAATTAGCATTGGTCCCTAGACCCACCCGAAAGTGCCATTGACAAAAAAAAATATTTAAGTTATTGTGATTCTGATTTTCATATGCAATATATCTAGTGACATAAACAAGTAAATGAGCTGTAGAAAAAGTCTTGCAAAATATAGCATAATATTTTATAATTATTCATCATATCGCAATTCACAGTGAAAAACCTATTGTAAATTACATGTTACCAAACAAGTAACCCTAAAAAGAAATATGAAATGACAAGATTTTTTAAATACTTTTTTATTTTGTTAGTGTGTTTAAGTTATCCCTTACTGCCATATAGCACGGCAGCAGCTTAACGCACTTTGTAACAATTTTGTTACATATTGGGTTAAAGATGTCCCTTTAAAAAATAACGCACTTTGTAACAATTTCTCTACAAATTAGGTTAGTGAGGTACATTTTATGTGATCGGTATTGATTTTCTACTGGACACACTATCTAAGAATTCGTCCCAGTTTTTTATGTGATCGGTATTGATTTTCTACTGGACACACTATATAATCCGATTTAATGACCAGGAGTACCCTAGACATTCCACAGACACCTGTTTTTATCCATTGACTTCTCAAGTCATACAACGTCACCAATGCCGAGCAACGTCACCAATGCCGAACATGGCGACCTCCATAGATAACATTTTGTTAGTTAAATCTGCTAATAGGGCAATCTTATTGCAGTAGATATCCTTTCTTTGAGACCGCAAAGACATCTTTTAAAACATACTTAAATTAAAAATTAGCCTGTTAGTACACTTTAAGTTGTAAATTGGGTTGAGTTAACACTTAACTGCATAAGGGGGTCCTGCTAGGGGCCCATATTTTTTGCGTTATTTAGCATGGGTCTAGGAGCCCCTCGGAAATGTCCATGACAAAAAAAAACTATAGCGTTACTCCGATTCTGATTTTTATAATGCATACACCTAGTTACATAAACGAAGTAAGTAGAAAAAATCTTGGAAAGTATAGCATTATATTTTATATTCATCATATCGCAGTTCACTGTAGAAACCTACGGTAAATAATAAATTTTATTATTTTTATCTTATTCAATTATTTTTAAACACTTTTCTATTTTGTTAGCGTGTTGAAGTTATCCCTTACTGCATAGAGCAGCAGCAGCTTAACGCACTTTGTAACAATTTTGATATAAAATTGGATCGATTAAGCCCAAATTAATTGGTCGAGCTATGAGTTGCAAAAATATTGGGCGAGACGCAGTCGAGCCCAATATTTTAAAACTCATAGCGAGACCAATTAATATTGGGCGTAAATCATCCTATTTTATCATTATCATGTTTTGGATCCGATATTTTCCCACACTTGGACTCCCCAAAACATGATAATGTTACATAGTGGGTTGCTAAAGTTATATCGTAATGGGCAAAGTTTTTAAGTATTTTTAATTTGTAAAGTGGTCTGAAATAATGTAGGGGGATTTGATATAAGGTATATTGAAATGGGGCTCGCTAAGAAATGTGCGAGTTGGTAATGGAGCGATTTTTGTTAGTGTGATGAGTTCTCCCTATTGCCGTATAGAGCAGCCGTATGAGCTCAACCACTTATAATACTTTTATTATAAATGGCTGCTAACATGTTATCATTGGAGGTTATTTAAAACATTTTACTTCATTAAAGATTTGTAAAATTCTCTATCGTGTTACTTAGTGTAGGAAGTTATAATTATGCAATAAAGAGCAGTAGCAGCCTAACGCACTTTGTAACAATTTTGTTACAAAGTTTGGGTGAAGTTGTAAAGTGGGCTGAGTTAAGAGTTAACCGCATAAGGGGGCCCTCCAGTGGCCCATTTATGTTTTTCGGCCCGCGATTTTTAACGCTGCCAATATATTTCGATTATATTGTTTTGATTTGTCTATATTTTTCGCTGTATTGAGGCAAAACATTCAAATCCAAATCGCGTCGTTTTGCGTAATTACGTGGATACCCTAGGACCCCCCCCCTTATGAAAGTGCCCATGACAAAAATAAAAAAGAGAGAAAGTTCTGATTTTCAAATCATTCAGAGTTTAACTACGCGGACCGAGAGCAAAAAATGGGCCCTTATGCAGTCGGACTAACTCTGTAGTCCAATTGTTTTTTTGTTTAAAAAAAAACGTTTTTGTTTTTTTTACTTTACTTTTTTTTCCAATTGTGTGGTTGTGTTTTGTTTTCCCCAATAGGCCTTTCGCAAAGAGAAATGATAAAAAATAGATGAGGGTTAAAAAGGGCGCGATAAACTACTAACGTTGAGAATTTACTTATGGAAAATCCCCAATGCCCAAAATCGAGAAGATCGTTGTCATCCCACCCGATTATCATGCGGGTCAATTGAGGGCGCGACAACTACTCTCCGTTAATTTTCACTTCACCATACCTGGGCAATTTTTTCCCCGAGGGGAGTGGTCACTGAACTTTCGCTGTCACAAACCATACCGGGATTTAAGGGGGCCATCTATTGAATGATTAAATATTTCGCATAAAAGCGGATGTTGTAAAACAGTGCCCTCTCTACATTGAAGGGCCCTGAGGCGTATTTTTTGTGGTATACTGCCATTGTCATCGGCGTGAATTGCGTCACGATATTAGAAAGTAGAAGAAAATAGAAAATGACAACAAAATAATAATAGATAATGATGAAAATCTGTTGGCTATAAATAAAAGGGACAGCAACACAAAAATAAATTTAAAAAAAACGCAAAAATCGAATATGGCATAGTCTATTATGCAGGTAGTGTTAATTCAACCCCAATTATTACTTCAAAAATACTTTAAATATCTTTCCCCATGGCGATGTACCTCGCAATCCAATTTGTAACAAAATTGTCACAAAGTGCGCGTTACGTTAAACATTTTTAAAAGGGACGCTTTAACCCACTATGTTAGAAAAATTGTTACAAAGTGCGTTAAGGCTGTTTATGTATTTTCTATATGAAATGCAGAGCAAACTAAAGCATAGACAAATAAAACAAAAAATAACCAATATATCCCAGCGTTAAAATACACGGAAACGAAAAGCAAAACAAGGGAACCCTAGGGTAAACCCTTAAGAGTTATTGTAACTCAATCAATTAAACAACTAAAATACTTTAAATATCCTCAAATGATGCACCTCAGCAACCCACCACTTTGCAACCAAAATTGTTACAAAGTGCGTATTTTAAAGGGAACAGATTCAACCTACTTTGTATAACAACGTGGTTACAAAGGGCTTAACCAATTTTAAAAGGGACAGCTTCAACCCACTCTGTAACAAAATTGTTACAAAGTGACGTTATTTAAAGGACACAGCTACGCAACCTACTTTGTAATCAAAAGTTGTTTACAAGTGCGTTGTAACAAATTTTAAAAGGGAACCAGCCTTACCACCCACTCTGTAACAAAATTGTTACAAGTGCGTTTTTTTAAAGGGAACAGCTTCAACCGACTTGTTACAAAAGTTGTTACAAAGTGCGTTACAAATTTTAAAAGGGACAGCTTCACCACTCTGTAACAAAATTGTTACAAAGTGCGTTATTTTTAAAGGGACAGCTTCAACCTACTTTAACAAAGTTGTTACAAAGTTGCGTTTTAACAAAGTTTAAAAAGAGGACGCTTTCAACCCACTCTGTAACAAAATGTTACCAAAAGTGCGTTTTTTTAAAGGGACAGTTAACCTAATTTGTAAACAAAGGTGTTACAAGTGCGTTAAAAATTTTAATTAAAAGGGCAGCTCAACCCACTTCGTAACAAAATTGTTACAAAGTGCGTTATTTTTAAAGGGGGCCAGCTTCAACTCTTTGTAACAAAGTTGTTACAAAGTGCGTTAACAAGTTTAAAAGGGACAGCTTCAACCCACTGTAACAAAATTGTTGACAAAGTGCGTTATTGTTTAAAGGGACAGCTTCACCTACTTTGTAACAAAGTTGTTACAAAGTGCGTTGTTTTAACGAATTTTAAAAGGGACAGTTCAACCCACTCGTAACAAAATTGTTACAAAGGCTATTTAAAGGGGACAGCGTCAACCTACTTGGTAACAGTGTTACAAAGTGCGTTAAAAATTTTAAAAGGCAGCTTCACCCACTTCGTAACAAAATTGTTACAAAGGTGCGTTATTTTTAAAGGGACAGCTTCAACCTACTTGTAACCAGTTGTTACAAAGTGCGTTAACAAATTTTAAAGGGAACAGCTTCAACCCATCTGTAACAAAAGTGTTTACAAAGTGCGTTATTTTTAAAGGGAACAGCTTCAACCTATGGTAACAAATTGTACAAAGTGCGTTAACAAATTTTAAAAGGGACAGCTTCAAACCACTCGGTAACAAAATTGTTACAAGGTGCGGATTTTTAAAGGCACAGCTTCAACCTACTTTGTAACAAAGTTGTTACAAGGCGTTAAACAAATTTTAAAAGGGACAGCTTCAACCACTCTGTAACAAAATTGTTACAAAGTGCGTTATTTTTAAAGGTACAGCTTCAACCTACTTTACAAAGTTGTTACAAAGTGCGTTAACAAATTTTAAAAGGGACAGCTTCAACCCACTCTGTAACAAAAAAAAAATAAAAAAAATTGTTACAAAGTGCGTCATTTTTAAAAGGGACGCTTCAACCTACTTTGTAACAAGTTGTTCAAGTGCGTTAACAAATTTTAAAAGGACAGCTTCAACCCACTCTGTAACAAAATTGTTACAAAGTGCGTTTGAGGCTGCTGCTGCACTATATGGCAGTAAATACTTCACTACACTAATAATACAATAGAGAGTAATATAAAAAATCATGATTTGAAAAACTTTACGATTTAAGACAGTTCTCTTCAGATTGCATCAAACAACCCGTACCAACTCGCCCCGCCTTAATTCCCCACTTATAATTAAAATGTTTTAAATAACTTGCAATTTCACAACACCACTTGTAATAAAATTGCTATAAAGTGTTCAGCTCATACTCAGCTCTCTACGGCAGTAAGAGAGAACTCCACACACCACAAAATCGCCCATTACTACTCGCCCACTTATTAGCAATCCCCATTTCAACTCGCCCATTATTAGCAATCCCCATTTCACCCCACCTCAAATCGCTCCACCCTATTTCAAATCACTTTACAAATTAAATTACCAAAATAAATCTGCCAATGGATACTACTTTAGCACCCCCCTATGTAACAAAATTGTTACAAAGTCGTTATTTTTAAAGGAAAAGTTTCACCACTTTGCAACAAATTGTTTACAAAGTGCGTTAAGTGTACTGCTGCTCTATAGCCTTTAAGTACCTATAGGTAAAAAAACAGGCCATATGTACAATACCAGCAAAATGAGATACGGATCGTAGTTGTTAAATCTGGGAGCACTTTCCCTTACACACAAGAATCGGCATTGGCCTCGTTATTTGTTTAAAAGTGCCAAAAAATGGCATGGAGAGATTTTAGGCATAGAGTAACAGCCGCTTTAACACGCTTGTAACAAAAAAATATTACATATGCGTTTGTCTTTAAATATTTTTAACTCACTTTATAACAAACCTTTAAAAAGGTGGGTTGCTAAGTTTATCTATTTGTGAGTGGTCGAAATAGCATGTAGGCGATGTTATATAAGGTGAATTGAAATGGGGCTCAATAATATCCACCCTGGTCTAGTAGTAATAGAGCGTTTTTGGAGTTGAGTTCTTTCTTTTTCTGTCGTAAACTTTATTTCAATTTATACCAATGATTGGTTTGGCTGATTATTTGTCATGGAAAGATATTTAAACTATTAATTATTAATTTAAAAAGTGGACTGAATTAAAGTGGGGCGAGTTGGTATAGATTGCGTTGAAGCAAAGCCTGACGAGCATGTCCTAAATGTTACGTTTTTCAAAATTGAAAGTTTTTTATATACTTCGTGTTCTTAGTGTAGTGAAGTATATATATATTACTGCCATAATAGAGCAGCAGCAGCTAAATTACCTTATCGTTACCTGGAAATACTTGTTAGTAAGTGAGCTGAATATGGTGGGTGCGATTTGATATGGTACCAGGTTGAAATGGGAAATCTTTTATCAGACTATACTTCGTACAGTGAGTTAGTTGTCATTCTATTACTGTCTATGGAGTCCGTAGCAAACATTTAACGTGCTTTAACTATTAATTGTTACATAATGTGTTGCTGTAGTATCGTCTTAATATATGTGTAATTGGTAAGTGTTAGGCGCGATTTGATATGAGTGATTTTAGTTTGAATACCCTAAATCATAAGGTTTTATCAAATTCAGATTAAAATGGGGGAAAGTCATTAATAAGGAAGGCGAATTGATAAAAGGCGATTCGATATGGTGCGTTTTAATATTGGCGAGTTGGTATCGGCCAAGTTGAAATGGGGACGAGTTAAATTCGGCGATTTGATCTGGGCAAGTTAATCATAGAGCGCTTTTAAGTGAGCAATGGTGACGATTTGTATACGAGGCATTTGTTAATGGACGAAAGGAAAATGCTGGCAATAGTTTTTTGTATCGGGCTAGATTATCTTGGAAAGTTGATATGGGCAAATTAATAAGGGGGCGAGTTTGTAGGGTGAGTTGTTATGGGCGAGTTGATATGGGCAAGTGAAAGCTTTGAAGGTCATTAATCAATTTGATTTTGTTACAAAGTGCGTCGAAGGTTATTCTCTTGTTCTGTCACAAGGGACCTTAACGCAGTTCGTAAAATTAACTGGGGATAATGTCTTAAATGGAAGATCTTTGAAATGTCACACTTTTTATTTTTGTTACAAAGTCCGTCGAAGTTGTCCCTTTTTTGTCTGTCACAAGATGGTTGACCGCAGTTCATAACATGTGTTAAAAGTGCGTTTTTTGTGTTATGAAAGTACGTGCCACCGACTTCCCACCTCGCTTTCAAAGAAGAAATTTTCACTCTTGCGTGGGCGGGTAGTCCTCATATCGCAGTTTGCAGAGAATGATCCCAGAAAAAACAGCTTTTCAAAGATATCATCTTTGGGGTTTAGGAAATCCCGTCTTTAAACATGTAAATTTTTTTACCTTTTGTTCCCTTTTAAACACCCAAAGATGACATGCCGAAAAATGCTGTGGGAATTGTCCCACACTGATTTGTCAACGCTTGGGAATTCCCACACTAATTTGTAAAAACGGCTTGGGAATTCCCATATCCTTTCGTTCGAGTTTTTGAATTGTCATCTTTGGGGGGAGTTGGGCCTAATTTTTGGAATAGCCCATTCTTCAGGCTTATCCTTTACATTGTGGGAATATTTTTTATGGAAGCCTTTTCATTATGCAAAAATCCGAACTTTCAAGTTTTTAAGAGACCTCTGATATGTGAAATCTCTTGATTGCCCCCTTTAAAATGTTGTTAAGCTCTCACTAGTAATCATTTACATGAGTTCTCAATTAATTTTAGTCCACTAAGCTATAAAATCATTCACCAATATTTTAAAAGGTATTCCTTGTCAATAAAACAAGTAAAAATATTTTTTTTTGTTTAACGTGAGCATTAGTTTGTTTGATACCTTCTGTTTTTCATCAAAAATCTTATAGGTGAATCCGGTCAAATCGGCTCAAACGGAAAAAAAAAAGGTGGGGGGGGGGGAAACAAAAAAAACACTTTCGACTGATGTTAAACTTATACTCGTGAACATACTCTGAATTTAGTAAGGTCCTATTAGTAATATAAATTCCTTTGTAATCTTAGAAGCGTGTATGACGTTCCGTGTTCTTAATTTTGCTTTTCTTGCGATATTTCATACTCACGAAAAAGATCTCCCGATTGTGGAATCCCCGTTCACCTCGTGTAGCCTGTTCTTAAGTGCAACGGCGATTTCAATCACAGGTGTCCCAAAAAATGTGAAAAGCTTAATTTTGGCACTGGTATAAAGCTTTATATCAAAAAATATCCGCATCTGCAAGGATTAAGCTGAGAATCAGTTCTTTGGTACAAAAATTGTGAATTTCGTATAGGATCACATACAAATCAGTCTAGGTTATATTGATATATAAACAGATGCCAGATCACCTTTTCTTTTCATTTTTAAAGGTGCCGTGGTTCCGATCGTCTTTGGACCCCCCTGATTTACCCGGAAGTAGTATCGATTTTGATATCCAGATGAAAGGCCGTATTTTTCCTCATTGTCCGTCCTGAACTTTTTGCGCCCTCAATTCCATTTTTCATTCCGAAGATATAACAAAAACCAGCAACACCGGTTTGAGTGGTAACCATCATATTCAGCACATTATTTAATAGGGCTTTGTAACAATGCTTATTACGTCTACCATCACAAAAAACGCAAGTTTGGGTTTCCCACGGTACTATGATGGGGTGTATGTGCCATCCAGGCTCTCATATCAAGTAGAGAACACAATACACATAAATCTTACAAACAGCCTTAAGTTTATTTCTGTAACCAAATGGTAGGGAATCTTTTGAGCGTGTAAGCTATATGACATCACTATATGGATTACTTGAATTCTCTTGTTGTACCTTTAAGGGCATGAAATCTCAGGTTACGCTACAGTGTACATTATGAAAGACAGGCACCATGCAGGCTAATGTGCTATCAGACATGCAGAGGGTTTCTTTTGCAACAAAAGTACAGTTTCCCTTGCTAAGGGATTGACAAAAAATTCTTATTCTCGTCCAAAACACAGAACTCTTTTTTCTACACACTGAATTTATCGCAAAATAAGAGTATTTGCATTCACTTTCTTCCGTTGTCTTCAATTTACTTCTTTATTGAAGGAATTTGATAGCTAAATAAATATACTTCAGTTAGCTTCAAGTGTATACGTTTGAAGAAGGAACTTATAATAAAAACCGATGTAGGATTCGTCCAAATATCTCACATTTTATAATCAGTTCACTCTCCTATTATAGTTGCGTTTCAGACGATACTTGTTTTCGTTTTTCTTGCATTGTAAGATATAATTCAATCATTGAGTGGCATAAAATACTTCTTGCAGCGAAATTTTCCAGTTGGCTAATATTATAACAATCCTTACTTCAGCAGTTTTATATGATCTAAAACGGTAGGAAAGGTGAAGATTACCAAACAAAAAACAAGATAATTACAAAAAAACAAAAACTTTTTATTTTGTTTTGAAGTCGGTGTAGCTTGGCAACTACAAGACCTTATGTGGACACACACTTTACTGTCGATGCTAACCTCGGTAAATCTAACAATCTCGAATTGCCTTCCCCGATAGGATTAGAAACAGAATCCCATTCTAGAAGTTTGGGGAAGAAGGGTGGAAATGTTTTTTATATAGTTTAAAGGGTGCCTGAAATCCAAATTTTGGGGCCCAACTTCTTGAAAGGGACTTTGTCAAAATAAAGGGGATGAAATAGTAATGCGTCAATTATTTGAAAGCAAGTCAAATTTGTGTTTAAAAGTAAAACCATGTATTTTCTCAGTATGAAGAGTAGCAGAAGTATAGTTTTGGGATAGGTTCCGACCTTTAGTTATCACAGCTACAGCCCTGATAATGTTCAAGGTCCTTCTGGTGCAAAAAAAATCCACTGCTTCAGATTTTGCTGAAACCAGTGTCAAATTATTGCACTGATTATACTGAAGCAGAACTTCATTTCAATTCTTTGGGTACAGCTCTGTATACAAATTGGAGGTCAAGTTTTGGACCCCTATAACCAGTTCAACCCTTGTTTACATTTTTTTTTGCCACTACTTATGAAACAATGCCCAAACATTGTGGAAATAGGCAAGACCCGAACAATTTGACACCAGTTTCAACACAAAGCGGAGTAGCTGGGTAACGTTACCCCCCAGGAGGAGCGCTTGAACCTTAATCGGGGCGTCTCCCTGATTACCCAAGGTCGGACTAGACACTCTACCTTTTTTATCCTTATAATGAGACAATGCATTGGTGTACATTTTAAACCAAATTTGACTGGATGTCCAAATTTACCCTGTACGAATTTACCCCCCCTTTTTTACAAAGTTTTCCACATTTCCCATAGGTTGGACCCAAAAATTTCGAACTTAAGCCCCTTAAACATAGAAAAAAATTCATATCCTTCTTTCCCAAACGTCTAGAATGGGATTCTGATTAATAACCCTACTACCCCATATTTTGAAATGTGTCAGCATACATAATTGATAAACTGAGGGAAGTGAGCATGGCTGACTGAGGGAAGTGAGCATGTCTGAAACGTTGACCTGCTCTTTAGCTCACTTCCACAGTGTAATACGTTGGGTCATTTACATCTGTGACCAGGATGTCTCTATTTTGTAGCTATTTAAAAAAAAATATTTGTAAGATCTTGGTCATGATCTTGGTATTTTATGTAAGACTTAGTGTTCACGTCACGCAGTGTTAATGAGACTACTGCATTATGATATAAATGCAGTCGTTACAGGGATTAAAAAGGTATAGTTTGTAGTACTTACAACGTATGGTTATGGATATATAAGACAAAAATCGTCAAATGTCAAAGGTCATCACAGAAAGTTAAAATCTTTAACATTGCTCCGATTTCTTAAAAATGGGTGCAAATTGTTAACCTTTCCTCAAAGACTGCAACAAAAATATTTTACACTGTCTAACATATTTTTAAAATTCGGAGATCAATAGAGGTCAATGTCATTGACCTTGTTTGTTATTTGGCTCGATAAAACAATACAAAAGAGAGTGCCAAGTACATTTGTTGCAATCCCTGTGGAAAGGTTAACAATATGAGACCATTTTGAAAGAAATCGGTGCAATATTAAAGATTTAACCTTTGATGATGACCTTTATTATTATTATTATTATTTTCTTATACCTCCGTATCCATACGTTGTAGGTAGTACAACCTATGCTTTTTAATCCTTGTAACAAGAAAAACACTTTGGTTACCTTTTTACAGCAATCCAAGAATTTGTTATTTTTGACCCTATATTATGAATTTATCCCCTTCTGAATTCCTCCCATACTCTCACGAGGGGCACACTTGCTAAATTTGTTAATAAACGTTCAAACGAGACAAATCCACTGAGAAATGATGCTCTGATCTGCTCACCACGGTCACGGAATTGCTCCAAATAACCCTACTATATATTAGGATGATCCTCGGAAGGGCCACTTGAGAGGATATGAATTGCAATTATAGGGCGGCAGATGGATGGATTAATGGGTTAATCCAAAAGCAAAGTGGATTGTTGTGGTTCCTTATCTTTTTCTTCCATGTTTTAATCACTGGACAAAGCTCTGTACCAAGCCGTAATTGCCATGAATGAGTGCAATAAATTTCATTTTAGTCACAAAAAAATTTTAGTCAGAAGCAAAACATTTTTTTAGGTGGTGGAGCTAAACCGGCACAATATTTGACATGAGTTATCCGTGGAAAGTGGGACTCTTTCCAAAATTGTTATTTTTAATTTGTATCACGTTGGATATATCATAATATTAGAAATGGTTACTTAGCACCACAAACAAGTGTGCCAAGCTTAGGTTTCACACAGTCCTTGAAATTAACTTATTTGTCAATGCCTAATAAAGTAGCGCGATCCAATCGAAACGGGTGGGCGGGGAAAACTCATCGCCATACAAGTATCATTATGATTAAAGAAGTCATTGGTTGAATGAATCTTGGTTGAATGAATCAAAACATGTGTTTAGCATATTGGAATACAGCAAATATTACATAAAATGCCAAGATGTTTTAGCATTGCCTGATTGAGAGGAGAAAAAAAATTAACAATGTCTCTCATATCACCGTTCTTTCGTTTGTTTCTCGTTACTGTTGCAATTGGATTGCAAGGTAAGAAAACTTACAAATACCTTATTCAATGAGTCGCGTGGCTATTATTTAGTGTGCACTGTTACGTTGAGTAGCATGGCTTTAAAATCTAGGATTTATTGGTTTCAATAGTGCCAATACTCATTCAAGACTAGGTACCTTGGTACACAATGCAGACTTTTCTTGCATACTACAAACTTAATGTATTTTCGTTGTTACACCGTAAATAAATATTTACGTGTTTAGAATAGCAGGTGTTAAAATCAAGACCAATCATGCTGTTTTACATTTTGAACCTTGAAATGCATCTTTTCTTGAAACCAAGCCACCAAAACCATGAGTTACAGATGAGTTACAGAGCCGTACCGATTGTTTGTAACTGTTTGACGATAGAACAGTGATTTTTTTTTTCTCTAAGTAATTTACCTGTTCTGTTTTTTCTTTTTTAATTTGTTGTATTTTTAGGGGATAGAGGTTATTGTAAAAACATGAATAAAACATAACATGTATAGATATATTTAAAAAGGCTTTGGTTTATTTGTAAGCTTGCTAGAGCCCTGAGTCGCTGTACATAATATCATAGCACCCTCTCCTTGATTACTGAAAATTAAACTCAGGAGGGCGCTGTTACTGAAATGTACAGAATTTGCCACTGGGCAGCTCCACATCCCATGCTAAAGGCTATACTCGATTCGCGCTGATATAGGAGCTGGGGGAATGTTTTGGGTCATATCCATTAGGTGAAATAGGGAAGAAGCATTATAATCTATCTGAGAAGTCGCTTCGCTTACTTACAATAGAAAGTGACTTGAAAGCACTGATCTCTATACAATGGATTGGAAACCTGGTCTCCGTACTTGCAACCACTGACGGCCATATTGGTAATCCAAAAAGAGCCCAAGCAGGTAGTTAAGAGCCAGTCATTTACACAAAGTGTGTTTCCATTGAAATGTGGATAAGCGACATAACAGAGTACACAATCAAGCCAATTCAGTGAGCTCAATGTATTTGAAGTTGTGCACGTATGGGATGGCATATCCCTAAAACGGGCACTCGAGATACAACTTCTGTTAAACAGGTGTCTCTGGAATGCTATTGTACTGGTAGACCAAGATGTCCGCCGGTTGCTTCACTGATCTACTATACAATTACTGCTGTGTAGCCAATCTATTGTACAGAGATCAGTGCTTGAAAGGAAAACGGCCAAGTACAAAACTTAATTCTGTTTACTGTACTTTTCTGAATTTATATTTTGTACTGTTTTAATACAATCTATTTATAAATCATCCGGTAAATCATTCACATCACTTCACTGTAAAAACGGTGTTTAGGAACTAAACGCCCTCAGATTTATTAAGATATTCTTCACATCTTCACTGTATCATCGTGGAGCCATATTGAACAATTTTGTAGACACGGTATGTTTATGCTGTGCCTTCTACACTGGTCCAAAATATATACTGACAAAGTAATTTCTCGAATTCTCTAGACTAAAGAAAGTTGTGTTTGCGTTTTTTATGTGTTTAGACCAGGGTTTTCATTTCCAAATATTTTATCCAACGCACTTCTTTGAACCACCTATGAGCCATGACTATTGTATTAGATGTATTAGGTAACGTATGGAAGTAATGATGAAGCCCCATATCACCTGTGTGGACCGCGCGAAAACCATTGTTACCATATTCAGAATTCAATAGCGCACCTGCCTTATACCGGTAGAATTTCACATTTTAACGTACGTTACTTTTACTAGTGACTCTCTATGCTTTAACCACTGCTTATCGTATTGACCGTAGAGCATATAGTATTAAGAACGTGCGGACTAGTAT